>JAHLJT010006051.1:0-49183 GCA_031308135.1 Acheta domesticus
GAGTCAAGGTCATGATGGAACTGCAACCGTAAGAGTGAACAGAGTAGAGAAGGCTCCTCTTATAGAACCACAGCAAATTAAAAATGTTCAGTTTCTTTTTTGCAAATGTTGAAGTTTAGTTTTTTGGTTCCACATTTTTACATATTTCACTGTATTTTGAACAATATTCTTCTACGTTATGTATTCTAGTTACTTAGCATTAGGAAACTGTTCTTAAAATACTGAACCTACACATTCATTTGCTATCTCCATATTTTTTGTTTAAAAAATGCACAAAAATGCACATGTTTTGCACAAAATCAGGTAAACATAAAATTAAAACGAAATTTTTCTAATACTAGATAGGTTCCAAATTACATGTTTTAGGGGAACAAATTATTGACAATTAAATAATAATAATAATAATAATAATAATAATAATAATAATAATAATAATTTTGGACTGGGAAAAAAGAATAATTAGGAAGATTTGGAATAATGAAGAAATAAACAACATACTCAATGCAGAAGATACTTAGATTAGTGAAGTCTTGCCATAATTTCTTGGTTATGACATGTGCAGAGAATGGGAACAAAAAGAATGCCTAAAAACATCCACAAAAATAATATTCTACATGTAAGAAAACATGGTATGACCAAGAAACATTGGATCCAAGATGTTGTGGATGACCTGAAGAAGATGAAAGCTATCGGTGGAAGAAGGCTGAGAGAAGGAATGGAAGCAGATCGTGAAAGCAGCCCTGGCTCACTTTGGGCTGTAGAGCTTTGGAAGAAGAATAATCACATTTCAGTCCTATTCCATGGTACTACAAACTCACAAAAATTGGGAGAATTCGTAACACCAACAGAATAGAAGAAAAACATGACATTGTTAACAGATTTGTGCCGGCATGGACTATAAACATTGAATTTCTAGCCCAGCTAGGCGATCCTTCTGTAAGTTAGCAGCTTCCTGCCCAATTAGGCGCTCCATGGTGTTTGCAATGGATTATGGGGTCCAAAACATTATTTTCGCACGTCCCACTTTTTAAAAAATTGATTTTCCTGCCCCATCCCTCACAGAGTACGTCTGCACCTTGCCAGGAGAAGAGAAGCTCCTGCGCAAGGGACGCCACCACCACAAACGCTGCCGCCCCCTTCTCTCCCCACCTCGACAGACAGGGACGACGCCTTCTACCTCTCAGCTACCACTGCTCCGATGGAGACTGGATAACCAGAGTTTGGTACTATAAGCAGCGAGATTAAATTGATTTGCCATACGTTATCTTGGAGGTTTTTAATTATTCTTTGCAAACATACAGAAAAAAGAATATCAGTTTTCATTTTGGGGCTCAACCAATGAAATGTTTCTTCTAGAAATAAATGTGTTCTAGTTAGAAATAATAATCCTAAGCTATTGTGTCTTCCCTTTCTTAATAAATGTTTTGAAAATTGTTAGAAGTTCACCCTTTCCTTGACAGGAATCACATCCATAAATATGATAAATAGCACGAATACCAAATAAATTGAGATGCTAGTGATAAATGGCAATCGAGGAAACAAGATTTAAATATTAGCATACAAGCTTGGCTTTCAAGGCAATTCATTATCTTCATGTTGCTTCTTACTAGTCAATAAAATCAAATTTGGAGGGCCATTTATTATTTTACCCATTACAACTACAAAAACGAAAGTTTTCTTATGTATCAAAATATCGTAAATACATAATTGCACAAAAGAAGACACTATTCCTCTGCAGTGACATGATTTCCCCCAAAGAAACGACAAACACAAATGTTCTTTGAATTATGTACAGTAAAATCCGTCTAAACCAGAACCTGTATAAGCCAGAAACCTCCTTTAACCAAAAAATTTCTCTAGCCCATGAAGTTAAATGGCGTTTTAGACAGCATAAAATGGAATCTGTCCAACATGAAAAAGGAATGGTTTTTCATGCCCTGCAAGGAAAAAAAACCTTCATAAAACTCTTACACTCTTAATGGAATGAGTGCATCTGTAAGTCTGTTTGAATATCTCAGTCCATGTTATAAGAGTTTCACATGTGGCAGCCGCACAGTGAAGGAAAGGGGTTTCTGCTGTTATCGTAGAATTCAACCTTGGGGTCACTTGCCTCTGAAGGCGTAGGCCATACGGGAATTCCCTCTCTCCCAACTCTCTAAGCATGGATAGGTGTACAGGCATGGTTTCAATTCACGTGTCTCCCTGCCTTGTGATGACAATCGTTACCTCTTGACCAGAGCGATATTACTCAAGGCCATGAGACGGTGTCAGATGGACCTAGTACTCTGGGCATAACACATTGTGCGCTGTAAGAGTCTGTGAGAAGCCTGGATGCAGCCACTGGCCTGACTGGTGAATTTTCAAGCTGGTAAATTTTCAGGAGTTTCACAACCAGTTTGACACCGATTGGAAAAAACAACAACATAAAACTCTAAATATTAAAATTTTTCAACTTAGGAAAACAACTGAAAAGGTGTTAGTGAGAGAAAAAACCAAAAAGCAAGAACTCTAGATTAATGTTGCAAAAAATACCATTATTTCAATGAACAAGTCATAAAATATTTCTTTTTACCTAATTGTCAGAAATAATGATGTTTAATATTCATTTAATGGTGATTTCTTCCATAAATAATTTTTTTATGTTAGTATATGTTTTATAAATATAATAAAGTCATGTTACTAGTTTCAGGACTGAAATATCAATATAAAACATGTCATACACGGATAACACTGCATATAATGGAAACCTCCCTAAAACAGATTTTTTTTTTGTCCCAATCGATTCCAGTTTAGACAGACTTAACTGTATATGCATCAAAACATTAAGAAGGTAAAAAATTAAAAGACTTCTTTACTTACCAGAGCTGGGATTTTCTTCACGTGTAAGTTCTGATTCTTCATCCATTTCTTCAGAATCATTTCCAGGCGCATCCAAGGCATCTGTGGATTCTACGCTCTCTGAATCATCTGCTGTACCACTCAATGGCACTGGAAGTTCAAGATCAGGCAGTGACTGGTTATTTTGTTCGGTCGTCTCTGGAGATGAAGATAATTCATATGCTAAATGCAAAACATGTTGCTGCTGTTGTTCTAGTTGATGTTGTTCTCGTTGGTGTTGTTCTCGTTGGTGTTGTTCTCGTTGGTGTTGTTCTCGTTGGTGTTGTTCTCGTTGGTGTTGTTCTCGTTGGTGTTGTTCTCGTTGGTGTTGTTCTCGTTGGTGTTGTTCTCGTTGGTGTTGTTCTCGTTGGTGTTGTTCTCGTTGGTGTTGTTCTCGTTGGTGTTGTTCTCGTTGGTGTTGTTCTCGTTGGTGTTGTTCTCGTTGGTGTTGTTCTCGTTGGTGTTGTTCTCGTTGGTGTTGTTCTCGTTGGTGTTGTTCTCGTTGGTGTTGTTCTCGTTGGTGTTGTTCTCGTTGGTGTTGTTCTCGTTGGTGTTGTTCTCGTTGGTGTTGTTCTCGTTGGTGTTGTTCTCGTTGGTGTTGTTCTCGTTGGTGTTGTTCTCGTTGGTGTTGTTCTCGTTGGTGTTGTTCTCGTTGGTGTTGTTCTCGTTGGTGTTGTTCTCGTTGGTGTTGTTCTCGTTGGTGTTGTTCTCGTTGGTGTTGTTCTCGTTGGTGTTGTTCTCGTTGGTGTTGTTCTCGTTGGTGTTGTTCTCGTTGGTGTTGTTCTCGTTGGTGTTGTTCTCGTTGGTGTTGTTCTCGTTGGTGTTGTTCTCGTTGGTGTTGTTCTCGTTGGTGTTGTTCTCGTTGGTGTTGTTCTCGTTGGTGTTGTTCTCGTTGGTGTTGTTCTCGTTGGTGTTGTTCTCGTTGGTGTTGTTCTCGTTGGTGTTGTTCTCGTGGTGTTGTTCTCGTTGATGATGTTCTCGTTGATGTTGTTCTCGTTGATGTTGTTCTCGTTGATGTTGTTCTCGTTGATGTTGTTCTCGTTGATGTTGTTCTCGTTGATGTTGTTCTCGATGTTGTTGTTCTCGTTGATGTTGTTCTCGTTGATGTTGTTCTTGTTGATGTTGTTCTTGCTGCTGTTGTAGCTGTTCCTCATGATGCTGCTGCTTCTGTTGTTGTTGTTGTTCTTCATCTGCTTGCTGCTGTTGTAGCTGTTCCTCATGATGCTGCTGCTTCTGTTGTTGTTCTTGTTGTTGTTCCTGCCGTTTTAGTTGCTGCTGCTGCTCTGGTATCACCAAAGCTGAATTCTCATTCAAATGAAGAGACTCTGGTATCACCAAAGCTGAATTCTCATTTGAATGAAGAGACTCCGGTATCACCAAAGTTGAATTCTCATTCGAATGAAGAGACTCCATATCACCTGCAAACAAAAGGGAAGTAATGTTATTTTGTTATGCTTATGATAAGAATGTAGATGTGTTACATCACACTGGAACAATGACCAGCTGTATACAATTACTGCCAAAGACTTATCTACATAAATAAAATTGGAGAGTGTGACTTCATTTTCAAAGCAACTGTCCCTATCATACAGTATTTTCATGATATAAAATACAGTTCTTATGTTTTTATAATTTTGGTCTTCTGGCAGTTTTTCCAGGAAAATCTCTGGAATGGCCAATCCAATTTCAATGTGGTTTTCACTGAAGGGTAGAGAATTCTGTAGGGCTTAAGCTACTTCCCCCCCCAATTATTATTTTTTCTTATACACAGAATAATATAAGTTTTCTCATATAGATCTACAATTCTATCCTGGTCTTAAAGAAATTGTCTACAATGACTTTCACAACAAAAGAAAATATACCATCTGCAAAAGATTTCATAAATATCTCAAAAACTGTGAGTAAATTTACAATAGTAGAATCTTTCTTAAAGCTCATAAAATATTCTAGTAAATACATTTTGATTCATTTCATTAGAGCTATTAGCCTAGAGTAATTTTTGGTCAAAATTGTTACTGGAAGTTTGCCACGAGTATGCAACATCTGTTTACAACAGCCCATAGGAACTATGATGGTAGCGAAGATGACGGGTAGGGTGAGATCAGCCGGATATGGACCAGGGCAGGGCTGGTCAGGGCAGGCAAGGTCAGAGATATTCTACTGATATATTCATGTCTCTTCTTCTAACAGATGAAGCAGCCTGGCAACACAAAGTACTTCAGATAGCGCTTCACAATCAAATTTCTCAGCACAAGTGCTATCACAATTGTTACATGTAATTATTGAGTAACCATTTCTAATGGAAAAATATGTATTTGGGCTTTATACTAAAACTTTCTTATATTATTGATAATGATTTCTTAGTATTACAATATTGCAACTTGTATCCTTCTAACATTTTAGTTATCCTTATTGAAAGTTGGTACCAGTAATTCTGGAACCCCAAAAAATTCAACTAAAAATTACTTGAAAACTAAAAATATTTTGTTCACACCATATTTGCAACAACTGAAGATTTAATATTCAAAAACAGAATGCATTACAAAGAACATCTCTAGCTTCAATACTCAAGAGTAGGCCAGGTTTAGAAAACAACAAAGTGAAGGATAAAGTTGAATATTTGCAATTTTCAGAATTTCGAAGGTTTTGACAAACATCAAGCCACATAAGTGGCTCTATACAAATGTAGAGGTCCAGTTGTAAGTTCGCTTTAAAGTAAAAAAATATTCAAAATTATGAATTACGTAACTTTTATTTATTAATAGTAAAGTATAATTAATTATTGTAAATCAATGTAGATTTTAGTTTAAGCTTCAAAATAATGCAATATTATCAATTGCAATAACTGACACAAAAATTCTGAACAAAAAATGAAAATGGAGAGATCACTGTGGAATATTTACTATCTATGCAGAAATAATATTCATCAATTAACTTTAAGATCAATTCAACAAGACCTCCAGTGAAAGAAAGAGGTGTTTCAAACTAACCGCAATATGGAAGGAAGTACAATATGATAGAATGATTCTGCTACCCAAAATAGTGATGAGTACATGTCATCTCAGAGCTTCTATGAAAGTTATGAATTGATTACTTCATAAATACAGTAATCCTTCCATATCCGCGAATTCGCTATTTGTGAGTTCCAATCCTTCACAATTAGAGAAATGCTACCAGTTTTAACATTCACGAGTGCGTCTTTTAGTCTACATTTTTTTTAAATGAGTACATTTCATTTCCTTTATCAGTGTTATCTGGGAACCGAACTTGGCAGGCGTTGAAGCTCAAAGTATCACTTCCTGCAAAAATTTGAAAGTTGAAATGAAAATTCGCATTATAGAATAACACAATTGTAAAATAATTCAACTCAGCTGCGTCAAATTGGAGATATAGGTTTTGGCCTCATGAACAGAAAAGCCATTTAGGATCAGTGCAACTTTCATTAAAAGTCATTGAAGAGAAGTCTCCAGAAATCAGTGAAGAAAACCTCCTCAAAGGTAACAAGGAAGCGAAATCGCATCTGAGGAGTAACCTCAATGTCAAAACTGTTAAAGGCGTTCTAAAACTTCAACAAACTCTGGCAGAAAGGGCATTCGAATGTGATTCGAACATGGAAATTACTTCGAAATTTAAGAGAGAAATAGAAGCAACAACTCTTCCATATTTGGATATTAGAATGAGGAGGGTAACGGGGAAAAAAAATCCTACATCCAATCATAAAATAAGTTTTAAACATTGTTTTATTTCTTAATTTTTGGGTGTTAAATGTGAATTCTATTTGTACTATTTGTACTGTCTATTTGCTTACTCAATACTAAAGCAATTGTTTGTCAGTTATTTTTCTTTCTTTTTTGAACACTTTTTCTATATCCAGGAACATAACCCACCTTTCTTCATTAAAAGATATACTCAACATTCGCGGATTTAATATTCGCAATGTTTTTTGGGAACCTAACTCTTGCGAAGGTTGAAGGATCATTGTATTTGAATTGTATGAGTATTATTGGAGAATATGCACATTATTGTTTATTACAAGACAACTTTTTAAACACAGTACTGCACACTGATAATCTCAAATTTACTTACTTGAATATTGGTCAAAATTTTCTTCAAATGCCGAAACAGAGACATCATTCATTTCTTCCTCAGGACATCCAGACATGGATTCAGCGTGGTTATCATCATCTAATACCTCATTTCTTGTCTCCAAAATTTTTGTTTCAGGAAACACACGTTCTTGTTTCAAACGTTGTCCTGTGTTCATAAGCACCTCACAATTAAAATGAAGAGGGTCTCTTTCATCTTGACTTTCATGATTTTGCAGTGGCATCGTTACTGCTCTTGAAGTTAACCCCTCAGCAGAGTCACCACATCCTTCCAACAAAACAGGAGGGACTCCCAAAGTGCTGTTCGTGTTGCCTCGTGAAAAATGGAAATGACACTGTCGGGAGGAATTCAAAACACTATCTTCATGGCAAGTCCAAAACTTTTCAACTATCCTGTTGTCTCGGTTAACCCTGGATGAACACTGATGGGTTTCTCCAGCAGCATTGTCAGAAACATTTATTGTCCTCTACAAAAAGCAAAAACAAAAGTTATAAAATTCATTTTTTTTATCAGCAATCACAGAATACTTTATTACATTGATAAGTTTAACATTTACTTACATCTTCACGAAGAAAATGATTAAGGCCTTTAATCTGCAAGGACACTGCAAGTTCCAAAAAAGTTTCTAACTGACCAGCTGGAATCTCTACTTTTCCATGATACACAAAATCAATCAATGTCTTAAGTGTATGAAATGACGTATCTTTCAGAACGACTATTGCATGTTTCTCATTTTCCTCATTAAACAGCATCTAATAAAAAACAAGAAAAGAATAGATGAAGAGAAGAGCATTTCTTCTCAGGAACTGTCAAAGTAGGCAGAAAGAAACAAAATAAGAACAGAAAATTAAAGCTATTCATTTTTCTACACGACTTGGGCTACAGCACATTTGAAATTTCCAAATTCACCAAATTTCAGTTTTTCCAATCCTGAAATTCCAGGTTTCCTCAGCCACAACTGATTCTGGGTTTTCAAGATAAAAAGACAGTTCTAAAATTGGATTATTTCATTTCATTTGATTTTATACAAATTAAGAAATTCCAAAGTACACTCTTTGAACAAAAGAAGATTAATTAATGTGAATAAAATTTAACTAAAACAATGACAAATGCAATCTTTTCATCATCATTTTTTGACACAAATTTTAGGGCACTGTGTGTTTACTTCTCTCCCATCCATCCTGCAACTCCCACTATCAGAGGGGCCATGCTAAGTCTAGAAGATGATATCCAAACATAGCGTGCTAAGTGAGAAAATGGCAACATTGCCTAACGACATAAGGAAGTGACAATCTTGCGAACAGAGTACATTTCATACACAACCGATTGCATACTGTAACGAAAAACCCCTCTCACTTGTACTGATATCGATCACGCCCACTAAACAGGCGCCAATGCAACGAAAAAACCCCCTTTCCTATTTACTAAAACGCCCTACGAACTGGGCACTAATGTAATGAAAATCTCCCCTCTCAACTCCTATTGTTGATCACGAAAAACTTCCTTGCTGATCACCTGTAATATCTACAATGCACACCACTGTGCCCCCCCTTTTTACTATCCGGAGTTTTCCTGTTTACATAAATTTATCAGGGCGGGCCGTGATTTGTTCTCTACAGAACACAAGCGCCACGCCAATGCAGGGACCAGGATCAGCTAGCTATGTGATAAAAACACCGGTTACGTAACATCAAAACGAGAACTCAAAATCTCGTTTGTTTATTTTCTTTTAACCAACAGAAACATTAATACCCTCATAAAAGAATCAATACCACACAACATCAACAAAACACGATATCATAAAAATCACAAAAATCAATAAACATATTATACCCAAATGTTATTACGAAATAATGAGCTCAATACTGTGGCCACACCCATTACATTGCAATCCCCCCAAAATGTTTCCAGTTTTGGCTTTGTAAACCATTTATTCTTCCCAAGAGCAAAGAAATCAAAGTCATTGACTTCACTGGAGTGTTGCAAAACAAAAAAAAATATTCCACTTCCCTTGCGTTGTTAACCAAGCGGCGACCAGGTCCACACACACACGATCTCACGCCGTCATGCGTAAGAACTCTGCTCCACTGCTGCCTGCTAGCGCCGAATTACCAGTGCCCCCCAAATTGGCACTGACCACGGCGACGATATGCAAAGACGCGCTCGAGTCTGCTGCACCTCGGCACACCTCGTTCGGCGACACCCGCTTCGATTTTTCAATGGTCGAAGTAACACCAGTTCCAAACATTAGTGGAAAAACTTTCAAAATTCACAAAACTCAAAATTAGGATCGCGCGTGGCATAGCTTTATATATTACCACTAAAATAGTTCACATCACACGGCATACAGTTCCGCCACCTTGTGAATACAAGTCCGAAGGAGCAACACCTTCTCGAAATTTTATAAGTTCGCGTGTTAAAATAATATCACGAGTGACGCGGAGTACAACTCGCCACGAAGTTATTCACTCCTCTCACAGTTTATAATAGTTCACTAGTACGAGTCCAGAAGAGAACACTTCATCAAAAATTACAAATCCAAATTTTTTAAAATTATTCTTGCAACAAGCGACGCGGATTCTGCCTCTCGCTACCAAGCTATTCCCTCGTCTCTCTCCCATTGTTGTCCTAAAGCATTTATAGCTTTTTTCCGAACAAAACAATAGCGCCTCTACTGTCTTCTGCTTTATAACTTATAAAAATAGTTTATTATTAATTTCTAACACTTCCTGGATTGTCTTATTATATTGTAAAATTCCCAATTAAAATTTCGTATCCATTCCACTTCTTAGACATCACTTTTCTCGCTTCATTTTGTTAAAAGAATGCTTTTTCGTGCGTCTCATGCCTACAAACATTGCTCGTTTATTTCTCAATTAACTCATGTAACATAATGTTTATCTATTAATGTTCGGCGTCCTAAAATTGTGTCACCACGTTTATAATTTGGCCCGTATCCCACGGAATACTTTGGTATATGCCAAATCTCGGTAGACACACTAGTTTTCGTTTAATTTATTAATATATCCAAACTTTTCTGAAGGGACGTCACGACCATTGTTGTTTTAGTTCTGTAACATGTTAAAATCAATGTCATGATCACAAAACTCGCGATATTATGCGTTTCTGTGACCCGATTTAGCTGAAACAAACTTTATTGTGTTCCTTATAATTTTGTGCGTTGACTAGTAACATGCAACCATTAATTAACCACGGCGTTCACATGCTCGCCTGAAATACTCGTTTTCTCTTAGATCACCTTCACTTGTTTTTCTATATTCCGCTCTGGAAGTTTCTACATAAAGTTCTATACCCGGTTCATAAACCAATGGTCACTTCATGTTATCTACCTATTTCATTTGTAATAGATGGCTAAACTATTACAATACGGCAGTGGTTGCTACATTGTTTAGAAGAGTTAAAACAGTTTTTGCCACTGTTGTGAATGGGTCTACATTAGGGTGTCCCTTATATTGCCAAAAAAATTATTTTTGCAATTTTTTTTGGGCTCACCCCCTAAATATTTTCTATTGGGTCTAATTTACTCAAAAATAAAATTTCATCTCAATAGGTTGATATTAACCCGTGCCGACTTGAGCGCGACATTTGAATGTTAGGGATCATTGGTTTTGCTGGGTTAAGTCAATGGAAAACTATGATACATTTTTAATATATAATTTTATATTATAATAATTTAATTCATTTTCACTCTTTAGACTTTGTTTTGGTTTTAACTTTTATAATGGGCACATTTTTTCAGTGTTTCTTTCTTGCAATATGATTACAGTGAACGATGTTCTTGAACAACTCAACAAAAATTGCTTTTGCTCCTCATCTACATTCAGTAGTCCATGAAAATCATGCACTGATTCAGGTTGGAACAGGTCTTTCCGTGCAGTCATTCACAGCTTTTCATCTTTATAAATAACCTTTTAGCTTCTAAACTCATCTTCACGATGCCTAAAAATATCTTCACACTTGTTTGCGTTTTTTGTAATTTTCTTCACTCCGATAGTACAAGTTAATACGTTTTTGCGAACAATGCTTGATTAGCTCTTATTGAAATTCTTGCTTTCTCGCAAAATATCATTCTCTCACCAACCACAAGTTTAGCGCTTGTCCTAACTGTTCATTTTACTTCCCACATGTTGTGAAATAAAACATCAAGCATTTGACTGATGCTCAATTGTGTCCGTTTATTTGGTGTTTTATATTAATAGTTAATATTATCTCCTAATAAAAACACACGTTCTTCGGCACTGCATATGACACTAACATATAACACTGTTAGATTAGCAACCTGTGAACACGAGTAATACGATCGATTAAAATTCATGCTCTGTACATGTCCGTCATGCGAATTCGCGCTCAAGTCGGCATGGGTTAGAAAACTCCGATCTCAAAAAAATTTTGTGCAGGCATGTTTTAAGTGCATTGGAACAAAATTGGTGGGTGAGCGGTCAAAAATTTGAAAGTCGGAAAATAAGGGACACCCTAGTCTACATATAGTATTCAGAATTGGGTTGACTTACACTGTGTTCATGCTTTTTTGTTCTTAAATTAAAAATTAAATGTTTCATGTTTATTTTTTCCTCCCTTCTGTCTTTTCTTTTCTTTATACACATTTAATTGTTTTTGGATATAAAATTTTGGATTTGTGGGGTTCAGATTAGCACAGTTCTACAGCATTTTTTTATTCCTATTAATGTCCTATGTCAATAACGAAGTTAAATGGCAAAGAGAGCCCACAAATGTAATTATTTAGTTACCTCCCTCCTTCCTGTTGTTTTATGCTGTACATGTCTACAAACCTCACCTTCAGAAAAATGAAAAATAAAATAAAATATAAGGGAAAAACAGAAAATGTTCTTGTTATTTTGATTTAATAAAATTTATCTTACATGAAAGTATGGACTACATGCAGACAAAATCAGCCTATGAGCTTTTAGACTTTTCCCTTCAGCAGCTATAGTGCAATCCACAAAAGAATTGTTCTCCAGAAAAGTTTTCCATACTCTAGCAAGATCGTTGGCATGGCCATTCCAACTCACATACAAGATCGGTTCAGCCATGTTCAAAAACTGAAACAATTACATGTTATTGCAGAAAATATTACAAAACGTAAATGATAGTACATTTACTGAAGGAAATCAACACTATTATAAGTTAACAATGGTTGAATATTCAGTTGCAAAATATACCATTTCGTCTGCCATCTTACAAATGGTCGTACCTCACTTCACATTAAAAGTGAGATACAACCATTCGTGAGACGGCCATCAATATGCTTACATTTCTGTGTTCTAAACATCCATTTGTAAAGTCAATCAACATGCAATAAAATAAAAATATTTAATCTACTAGATACTAGCCATAAATGTTTCATGGAGACAAACGCATATTACTATAATTCTTAAGAACAGGTTTGTCCAACTGGCAGCCCACAATTATTTATAGTGGCTCACAAAAGGTTATTAGTGAAAAGTGAAGGTTATTAGTAGGGAGAGAATTTTTATGCCCTAAAAAATCTTGAAATATGCTTTTAAAAACATGCATTTATGACCTAAAAATTGTGAAAAATGCTCTTCAAATTGTACTAAAAATAACAATATTTCGTTTCTTCTACAAACCTTTCTTGATACAATTCTTGAAATGAAATGAAAATTTGCTTAGAATGAAAAGACGTATTTTTGTGCAAAAGTAATACTTTTTGAAAGAAATAATTGAAGAAAATAATAATCTTAGAAAAGTACAATGCATGTCTTGCTGAATTTCTTCTGTCTGCTATAAAAAATATGCTCTCACGAAATATCCTATATTTGCACAAATATTTTATCATCTGTTAAAGCTTAAACATGCTCAATCAGTAATATTCACTCAGTGGAGGAAAAATCTGAAAACATTCCTAGGTAAAATATCTGTATAAATTAAAATAAAAATTAATAAATTAAATAAATGTTTCCCATCCCATGTTTTTCCCAGTGAAATCCCATGTTTTTCACTGCATTAAGCATGGTATGGCCTGATATCACACAAGGTTGCCCCCACCCCCACTGTTTCAGAGAAGCCGAGCAAACATCTGAGATCAACAATATGGGGATGTCAGGTGCAGATCACCTGAGTAATTAAAATATGGTCCAAAATCATATTAAAGATTTCAGTTGTGGCCCTAGTGGCCTAGCAAGTTGCACACCTGTGTATTAGAACAAGATAATAGCTCAAACACATAAAATATATGACAAATCAAAGGCCTTGAATAAGTGAACTAAATTTGTTAAACAAGCCAATTTTTACGCATCACGTCAGAAGAGGATTAAAACACATTGTGAAAATTACAAGCTATTAGTTTTCTAGGATTCACATACACACTTGATATTTATTAGGAACACATTTCAACATTACAATACCACAGAACCACATTTAAAATGCCTAAAAATGCCTGTTCAAATCTGTTAAAGCTTAAACATGCTCAATCAGTAATATTCACTCAGTGGAGGAAAAATCTGAAAGCATTCCTAGGTAAAATATCTGTATAAATTAAAATAAAAAATACAAATTAAATAAAAATCCTGGATTATTCCAGAAGTACTACACAACAAAGAAAGTGATAAATAATGGATTGCACCATGAAACATAACTTTTAAAAAAGATTTTTGACAATGCCTCCTAATGTAGGAGGCATTATTCTTGAACATAAAAGGTTTCCAAGTAAAGTAGTCTTACGTGTTTTATCATTTTCATTTCTATGTGTATTCTTTTTTCCATGTTTTATATCGACCTTTTCATGAAATGCTGAAGTAAAATAAAATGTACACAAGTTTGTTTCCAGTAACATAAAACAATCTAAAAATGTAGCCTATTTTTGTTTTTTTAAAGCCTAGATTAGGTACCTAAATGGCTTCAGTACCTTTCGACCCTAAATATCCCAACATTATTTAAAAATAATAAAAAGATACATATGTGGAAGACAGTAACCTTTTCAATTGAAATCAGTGCAAAAAAACAACAAATTATTAAATACTTTATAATGCTATTAAACAACTTTACAACATTTCTTTGTAAAACAAATTCCAATAACTTCCGAGTCAATGAACCCAATTTCTGACAATTATTGTACGGTATTCTTTCATTCAAGTACTAACCTACTTTCACTAGCACATAATTCAATATACATACTACTAACATTTTTAAATATAACAAAAAATAAAAAGGCTAGTTTTTGAAATTACACTCTTACCGTTACAACGGCAGTGAAATTTGTATTTCAGAACACAATTACGTTCTCAAAAGATATCAACGCCGAACAAAACCACTCGAGCTTTGTCTATATAGTGCTCCTTTTTTATCTATGCCCCTGACAGCAATTAGCTGTTGAGCAATCTCATCCAATCGGGAGCTTAAGCGCCACCATAGTGACGTCACTATAGCGAAATATGGGCTTCCGATTAGATAGTAGCGAAACAGCTGACTTCTGTCAGGGGCAAAGCTAAGAAAATCGCAACAAGTCTCCAGGTAAGAATAGAAACTAAAAATTCAACCATACTCCATACAGGAAATACTCTTTGAATTCAACATGGAGTTTCGGCACTGCCAACATCATCACTTGTGTCTCGGGAGAGCAAAATGAGGAGCCACGAACGTACACGAAGACACTCGAGCGGAGTCGAGCGAGCCTTGGCGCGAGCCGATCGGGCTTCCATGGCGCAAATCTTTAATTCGAAATCTGTCAGAAATTTAATGTTTCTAATGTTAAGTGGTCGTTAACGCTATTAACAAGATTTGTTGCGAACTTTCGTTTTAAACGAAGAATTCCAAACTATTAGTCACCTTAGTTTCTTTATTTTAACTTTTCTATAACATAGTTATTTGGTAGGTGTTTTTTAATATTCTCAATTTATTTTTCCGTCGGCTAGTTCAGGTTAGAATTATTTCGGTGCAAAAGAGTGCAGTGGTAATAAAAATGCAGCTTTTGTAAAGAAGAAACGGCAGGAGATTGCAGTCACAAATGCCAGTGCTGAGGAAGTTGAAAGTTTTTTAGTATCAGATGTCAAGCATTGTTCATTTTTTGCCAAAATCTCACCGGTCAAGCCATCAGCCAGTGCGAACATTCTTTCTAAGTTCACTGATGTTTTTCCTGCTGAACAGTGAAATATCCGAAGAAGAGAATTGCACTTACATGTTACTTCACAAGTGTGTTTGGGAACATTTACTGAAAGCATACGTGAGAGTGCTGTCTGTTGATCCTCAAATGTATGCATTGAAGTACAACAATCAATGTTATTTGCTTTTCAGTTAGTGAACAAGTGTAATAATTGTGAACAATTGTTAAATAAAATTTCAAATAGCCATCGTGTACCTGTAACATCATTTTGTAGTAGGCCACCACATGAAGTGAATAGGAAAATTGTGGATGCTTCTTTGCAAATAGGTAGGGGCCATTCAGCAATAGAGCAGTTTCAATGGTAATTGGTTTACCATGAATTAATGTTTCAATTTACAATTCTCATGTTCTCTCTGTTATTTAAAATAATGCAAAAATAAGAGGAAATTTTGAGGCTTTCATATGCAGCCATACATGAAACTTACATAGATGTTCTAGATTCAGTAAGTGATGAAGTTATAAATTTATTAGTATTGTATGATGGAACATGGCATAAACGAGGCACTACATCTCGTTATGAAATGGATATCTTGACTGGTCTTGTGGCTGATTTTCATGTTTTGTCAAAATACTGTGGCACTTGTGAAAAGAACAAGAGCAAATTATGAGACAAAAAGCTGTGAGTATAAAAAATGGAAAGAAATTCATAATTAGTCATTTTTAATGGATCTTCAAATGCAATGAATGTAGCTGCAAGTGAGGTATTGTGGAAGAGAGTCCTGTCTCATCATTTTAGATATACAACAATACTGTCGAATGATGATGCAAAGACTTTCAATCACCATCTGAAACTAAACATCTATGGAGACAACTTTATTATTAGAAAAGAAGAATGTATAAAACCTGTGATGTAAAGATTTAAAACAGGCTTACAAAAATAATCCGAGAATAGAAAGTGAAGGGTGTTACACTTGGTAAAAAGCAAGTCAATTTAAAGGATGACATAATTATTTGTCTTAGTAAATTATCGCAATGCCATCCAGAAGAATATTCCAGATGTGCAGAAGATGAAGTCTGCAATACTTGCCACATTATACTGCGCAATGCCAGCAGACTTGATGCCATTGCATTTTAAATGCCCTAAAGAAGAAAATTCAAGGTGCTTCTACAATCGAGCTCATAGGAATGAAATTTCAAAACATGGCAAATACTACATGAAAACTGTAGTCTCCCAGTGTTATTTGTAAAATAATTCCTATGTATCAGAGGCTTGCAAAAAATGAATTACTGGAATGTGTATATGGGAAAACACAGAATGCAAATGAAAGTGTGCATAGTTTTGTTTGGAGCAAGTGCCCCAAAGAAACATTTCTTTCCAGAAAAAATATTGAAATTGCTGACATCAACAGTGTCCCAGTTCAATATGGGATGAGAGGCCAGTGAAAGAGTCAAAGAGCATGCTTCAGGAATCAAAGTGACGTCTCCTAAGAAAATAAACATATGAGAGGCAAACATTGTCTCCACAAAAGTGAAATGGCATTGCAACCAGACTTTAAAAGTGCTTAAAAAAAAGCCAAGTCAATCAAAGAAGAAAAGGTTTGTCAAGTCAATAAAAGAAGTAAAGAAAAAAGATGTTGAAGATGCAATGTATGCTTCTGGGCAATTTTAAAGAAAAATTGTATTAATAACTTGTAAATGCACTATCATAAATTTTCTTTTTCACATTCCTGGTAATTGATTTTCCTTACATTATCCCATATCTAAAAAGTTCCAACTTTCACAATTTTCAATCAATTAAAGTAATAATGTAGGAACTTGTTAAGAGATTGTAGATTAATATAATTATCGTAGTATTTTTGTCTTAAGTCATTACTTTTAGAATTAAAACCTGTTTGGTTATTTTTAATTTATTTTGGAGTGATAGACAATAAACTTACCAAAAGTAAAAATTTTCTCGGATACTAATAAATATATTTTGCAAGTAAAACATGTAATTATTTAAACACGTAAAATAAACAGTTAATTAAAATATCAGTAAGATACATTGATTTATTTGCTAATTGGGCGAATTTAATATAAATAGCTTGTCTCGAGAGAACAGAAGGCACAGAGCAACATCAGTGGCGCAAGCTCAAGCTCTCCGATCGCTCGACTCCGCTCGGGTGTCTTCGTGGACATTCGTGGCTCCTCACTTTGCTCTCCCGAGACACAAGTCACGTCATATACAGTTTTTACAGTTTTTTGACAAATAAATAAATAAAAGACCCTTTTGAAATCTAGAACGCTTTAAGTAAAGAGTGCGGTGAGCTTACAATGGCCCGAAGCACAGATTCCCGTTGGTGTAGTAGATTTTGGAATGTCGTATGAGAAAAAAGAAGACGCAACACCGGGAAGACCCAGAACATCGACAGATGAATGAAAAAGTGAGAAATTTGTGGCAGATTTTACTGAAAAGATCGTCGTGCGACATGTGAAAACATTTCTGAAGCCACAGGAAATTCAATACCGTCCATATTTCGAATACTGTCAAATGATTGATACTGAAAATTCACAAAACCCGAGTTCCTCGACAATTCTGGGACATTCATTCTCCACGACAACGCCCTCCCACACACCTCCAAAGTCTGAACAGAAAACTTCCACGAATGTGGTTGGGAAGTGTTACAACCTACAGTTTTGACAAGACTCCTCCAGACTTTGACTTCTACCAGAATTGAAAAACCTTCCGTGAGAACTTCGTTTTTCATGCCTTGATGATCATTGTGCAGCCGTTACCCGAACCATTCTTCAGATGAGCTAAGAAGGGGTATTTGATGGAATTCTAAAGCTGCACAGTCGTTGGAACTTGGTAATTGAGAAGAATGGAGACTACACTGAAGGATCGTAAAGATATTTTCTCAAAAAAATTAATATGCAAGAAAATACAATATATTGTGCATTATTTATGAAATGACCTTCGTATTTAAGTACTCTATATGATACTATACGATATCATTGTTTAAATATTTACATAATTCGAACATAAATATTTACATTAATTTTGCCAAATAAATGAAGGCAAAGGAAAACTCTAGGTCTTTTGTGGGTAGAGGGATATGGCCTCTCCTGGCTACGCACTAGTTAGTTTCCCTATCGCTTTAGTTTAGGTTAGGTTTGCGGTTTTACCCCACTCTTTTTTGAACTGCAATCTATTGATACCAAAGATACATATTTTCTCATTTTCTGAAAACAATATCAGGCCTCTAATGGTGGAATTGAAATGTGGCTTTAAGAATATTATACAAAAATAAAACCTGATGTTACACAAAAATGTTTATTGGATAAATTTGGATCGATTCTCGAGAAACCTTCATTACAGAATTTCTGGCATTGCGAAATTTTGAGTCAATTTCACTTTTGAGTTTTCGAGAAGCTTCTTACGAAATCATTGGAAGCACTTGTACTTACAAATTCAGTTGTGTATGAAAATCGTCCGTAATATGAATATTAACGTGAGAGATGTTTAAAAAATTAAATATGTATATGGTTTTAAAAAACAAAAGAATACAACAAAATGGCGTTTATGTAGTGTGATACAATGCATTTCATCTTATCCGTAAAAAAAAAGTTTAAAGAATAATTAGAAGCAGTTTTTGAGAAAATATTGAATCTAATACTTTCTATATTTCACTCAAATTCTATCTTCAACTTTGTGGTTGTACGAAGTGGTTGCCAAACTTCAGCAATTTTCGAAGATTCAAAATTAACTCTGGAACTAACATGTCATCTTTATTAGTGCATTTGTCTCTGTTCTCACAATAAATGCTCCAAGGGCTTCGCGCAGAGTGTACCCAAATTTAACAAATTTTTGGGATCACCAAAATTAACCATTAACCAACTACCACAGTTTAAAGAAAACTTTCCAATATCATAGGTCTGCGAGCCAGTCCAGATATTCAGAGGAATATTCATTTTGGTAAAATTCGTATGAATGGTTTAGGTGTTACTATTGTTCAAAGACGGACAAAATGACGTTTTGAACAAAAAACGTTTTCGGCATCAGGGAGCCTTAAAACGTGTGTTTCCTACAATATCTAGAAATCGATTTATCGTAGCATTATATAGCGTTCACTACACTACGTAAATTACGTTATATATATACGTACTACGTATGCATTCTACAAAGTAAATAAGTGCTGTTACAAAATGGCGTAGGCTTTCTCGTCCTCGTTAAATTTCTAATCTCTTTTGTCTGGGTTAGCTTTCCATTTTCTTTCTTCCCTTCCCAGCCGCTGTTAGCTCGAAATTGTGTATTTTCAGAAATACTCAATCGATAGTTTCTCAGTTCCGAAAGTTAATGAAAACTGGCATAAGACCAGGTTTTACTCTCCTAAAATAGTACTAGTCACCTTTGAATTTCACTGTCAAGAGGACAGAAAAATTGACAAAATATAAAAAACTAGTGGAGCTGCATAATGGCACAGACTTTCCCGTATTAGTTTTCTATTTCCTTGGATCTGGGCTAGCTATTCGGAATTGCCATATACTCTTGCCAGCTGACATCTATCATCGCCTTAACTACATTTTTAGACATTTTCAAAATTTTTCGGTTTCCTGATAGAACAGAAATATTAATTTTAGAATATTAAAGAACAGTAAAACCTTTTCCTAAATGGCAATTTTCTTTGTAAAATTTGGAGCCGTTTTTAAGAAACTGGCGTTTAAGCACCACCGAAAATGCGAAATTTTAAGCTCTTTTTCACAGAAAAATTTTGGGTTTTCCAAAACCAACATTAGAAGTATTTGAAGCATATTAATTCACAAATACAATAGTTTTCACAAATTTCTGGTAATGTGCATATTAAAGGTGAGAAAGACCTTTCCAAAATATTACATTTGTGTAATTTTTGAAAAATCAAAAAAAAAAAATACCGCAAATAGAACTTTAAGTCATATTAAAAAGTGCAATTAGCACTATCCGTTCGAGAAGTTTGAAGAAAAAATTGGAGCCATTTATGAGGAAATGGCGTTTGAATGTTTTTAAAAATGCGGAATTTTGAGCTCATTTTAAGACAAAACGGTTGAGTTCTCGAGAAACTTTGTAGGGCTTCATTTGAAGCACATGTATTCATAAATATAATAATGTGAACAAATTGCCGTTAATGTAAATAATATCGACCTGAGAAACAAGTCAAAAAATTAAATGTTTGTAATTGTTGAAAAAGAAACTACGAATAGAGCAATATGATGTTTATGTTATCTCGTAGAGTACATTAGGTCCTATTCTTACCAAACGTTAAAAGAAAAAAATTGGAGCCGTTTTTGAGAAAATCTTGTTTTGGTAATTTTTTAAAATTGCACATATAGGACGCAATATTGCGCGAAAACGATTAAAATCTTCAACATAACGTACAAGACCTTAATGAAGGAACTAAGAGAACAAATTTCACACGAAGGGAAAATCTTTATCTTCAATTTTGTATTTGGAGGAAAACGCCGAAGAAAATGCAAATTTTTCAATCATCAAATTCCGAGTTAACCGTGAAAACTGGACCTAGGCCATCTTTATAAGTACATTTTACTCTATTCTTACATGAAATTTAAATAAAAATATTGGACCCTTTTTGAAAAAATTTTGAAAATGTCCGAGGGGCTTCCCTAAAATTTTAAAGAATGCTTTTTTTAAAATCTCAATGCTTCCACTCTAGCCAGATGGACAGAGTTTTCTTTAATTTGGAAAAAATCCTACGCATTGTTTAGGCATTCACAGACGGACGGACGGACTTTTTGAAAAAAGTAAAAAATTTTTCAGTATCCAGGGACCCCTAAACGTGTATTTCCCTTGAAATCTCGAAATCAATTTTCCGCACCATTACATAACTTTCCCTATACTACGTGTATTACTCCGTATATTCGTACGTATACGGGAAAGTAAAAATGACTTGTAGACGCCACTTGGTGGGAGGGAGACGGAAATAGAAGGGGAAGAGGAAGGAAAGCAACCAGAGGCTAAAGAGATGAAGAAAATAACTACTCAGTGCCATTCGGAGAATCAGTAGTTACGTTCTCGTATTACACGTATATATGCAGTAATATACATAGTAGACTATAAAAAGTTATGAATGGCTCCTGAAAATTGATTTCGAAATTTGAACGAAAATACATTTAGAGGATCGCTGGTACTGAATTTTTCTTTCAAAACGTCCGTCCTTCCATCTGCCTCTCTGTAAACAATACTAGTGCCTAAATGATTCTTAAAAGTTTTTGCTAAAACGAATATTCCACGGTCGATCTGCCTCGAGGCCGTGTGATTTTAAAGAAAATTATTTGATTTTTTTAACGGCTCTTTACATGAAGCCGAAGCGATGGCAATTTTTTCAGTCACAAAAATTCTTCGAAGTGTTTTCATTTAATTCCTGTACGAACAGAAAAAATACACTATAAAGATGGAATATGCTTCTTTACAATGTTTCCTTAAATTTTCGAAAATTGCAAAAGTTAACAATTTTTTGGACTCCCTCGCCCAATACACAAATACATTACTTAACATGTATTTTTTCGTAAATTGAAAGTTGTTCCCTATAATTAAATTTGTAACTAAAGCCATGTATGTTTTTTGAAAATATTAGTATTCTCGAACAATTTAGAGTGAAATATTAAAAAATTTTACATAGCAGCCCAACAATCAACTATTTAACCCTTCAATGCAGAAGCAAACACAATTGTTTTCTTCACACTTCACGTGCCTTCTGTTAGATCGTCTGTCGTCTTCAGTGTCTACATCTACTTACGTATTTCCAGGAACTGGCCGTGGATCCACGCAATCAATCTGAAGATGATTCAGTTCCGAGACGCGGGACTTCATCTCAAGTGGGAAGCCGACTTCAACAGAACTTGGGGGATGTTCTGGCGCCTGCGCAATAGAGCGTCTTGGCGTCAGGGCGAGGCGTGGTCGGAGGCGGCAAGCGACGAACCCCGGACCCTGGGGCTGCAGGACCTGCGGCCGCACCTGGCGCTGCTGTGCGCGGGGCTGGCGCTGGCCGCCGCCGCCTTCTGCGCAGAGGTCGCGCGCAGTCGGCGGGGCGCTGCGCGTGCGCAGATGCGCAGAGCTCTGCGCGCGTTGGCGCCCCCCAGGCCGAACATAGAGGAGAGATATACTAGAGTGCGCACCGAGCTGCGCAGAAGGCCCGGCCGGGTATCAACATCTCTCGCGCCAGTGTCACGTGACTTTGGGACAGCTAGGTGGCATCTACAAGAACACCCGTCTCGCATTAAACGATTTATTTTTATACGTACTTAAGATGTTTCATTCCAGCGTTATTTTCTCATTTATTAAGCAACCCTAAAAATGTTGCTTTTAGCAGAAAAGTGAATTAAGTTTTTCTGCTATATTTGCTCAAGTACATGAAAATTCCGATTTTTGTCCAACTTGACACTTTCAACAGCATACTCCACTAAACCTGTTTTACAAGTACAATTACATATGTCTATAAATAAAATATATTTATAAAATAAATTGACTCCATGGGATGCATTAATCCAAATTTCTATTACTCAATGTTAGACATTCTACTATTGAAGATTCACATCAGTGTCATTTATAATAGCAAGTTATCAAAAAGGTATTTCAAAGATTTATAGAGGGAAAAAGGCTTTTACCTTTGATTTATATTTTGATTCATTTAGTCAAAAACACTAAAAACTGTATGTGATATATGGGGGAAAAGTTCCATCTTCACTCATTTTCTTGAGCTTCAAAAGCTCTTCCCAGTATTTTAACTATAACATTAGACATTTTCCCTCCCAAGGTTATATAAAATCTATTTGCATTGATAAACAAACTGCATGTTTTATTTTTTCTTTGTATTACTAACAACAGTAACATGCCACTGGCTTTACTCCTACCACTACCAGTAAGTAAGCTCAAGAAAACGTGGGCGTAGTGAAGCTACATTTATGTCCAAAAGGGGTCATCTTAGCATTTGCTCAATGGATCAGGAAAAGTGGACAAAAACCTGATCGAAATGAGGATCTTTGACCTGGAAGCAGAAATACATATTTTTCAAAGAATTTACTAATAAAAATCAACTACATTCATACAAATTACTAACACTAACATACTACAAACACAACTTACACCAGTAAATACACATAGGATTAATGCCCTCAAAATAAAATCATTTTCTTGTTAACTGATCCATACTATTTTTTTTGGTAAATTTGGATGTGCTCTCTTCCTATATGTTTTAATCTTATGTCAATATGTTTAAACAATATTGCCTTTATTAAATACATCCTGTGATTCATTATGGCCTCTTGACCAATAATAAAAACCAATGTAACCTCTTAACCAATGTTAAATTACTAAAAACAGAACTATTCACAAATTCTCTCAGACATCTATTTACAGTTGTACTACATGCTGCCTTTTTAAAAATGTCAACTCTTCCCTGAAGTATTCTTACTTCTGCCTCTGCACTTTTGCAGATTTTTATAATTTCTGCAGAAGGGTATTTCAGTCCATAATTATCTTTCCTCTGGATGAAGGAATATGATCCTTCATCAGTATCAGTCCGGCAAAGAACTAGCTTACAGCCCACATAAGCAAGAGACTTTTGAAACTTTGTAACTAAAAATCCCCCAATATAAGTTACAATGTCTACAACATAGGGAGACAATCTAGTTTCACGATTGTGTACTGATGGCAAGTACATATGGTCAGTTCGTACCTCACTGCCCAGTTCAGGATCATTTACTTGTGGCACACTTGCATACTGGCGTGAACTGACATTTAACAGTTGTTTCATCCTGTGGAACACAATTCGCAAAGTTAAATTATTATTGCACTTCCTGAAAAGAAAAAGAATTTTGGATCGTAAGCAGTGAACAAATATCCACAACGTCCCAAAATAATTACGCTGTAGCACCACAAACAGCAAACAGCACGAAAAGCTACATACAGCACGAGCTGCCGGTGTCCCAAAGTCACGTGACTTACGACCACCTCCCTGTTGAAACCTGCGCAGTAGGCTCATGAGCACTCTAGTTGTATCTCTCCTCTATGAGGCCGAAGCGACCCCTCGGCGCGCGCAGAACCAGGCACTGACAGCCCTACTAGGTAAGGCCCGCAACAGACTACACCGAGGAATGTGTTTCCAGAAATGTGCAACGAGAAATGCGGAAAGAGGCCAGCGAGGCCGCGTCCACACACTAGAAAGAGTCATTCGATGTCTCGAAATGCCACAATCGTGGGTCTCGATAACACTGTATACTTTTTGGTTTCTGTGCGTCCTGCAGAGCGGGCTACACGGAAATGAAATGAGCTGTGATCAGAGTGGAATAACAATTTTGTCGCCTGTAGGTACATTAAAAAATTGCCGACCGTTGTTCTACGATTAATTCTTAAAATTATGTACATCTGTACTATTAACATTAGAAAATATAAACGAAATAAGTCATCTTCATATTATCAAAATTGTATTTATTAAAATATATATAATTTATTCATTATATAAATTTTAGAAATGTATTGTCACAAATTTAGATCAAAATTTTTGCCGCCTCTAAACTTTGCCGCCGTAGGCACGTGCTTTCTGTGCCTACGCGCGAATCCGCCCCTGGCTGTGATAGGTACCTAATTATTTCATTTGATATTGTTTTGAACTCACCATGAACGATGTTGCAATAAATCAAATGGAATCGTCAGATGATGCAGAGTCCGAACAAGAGGAAATAGTTATTCTTCATTTAATTCGTAAACGACTCCGAAGCATGTGGGTGAGGAGCCACATTCGCTTTCGCGAAGAAAAAGGCGAATTCCACAGTCTGGTACCGGATTTAGATGACGAGTCCTTTCGAAAATATTTGCGGGTTACCAGGGTGCAATTTATGGACATTCACCAGATCGTGGAATCGACCATTAAAAAACAATACACTAATTTTCGGAGGCCCATTGGAACCGAAGAACGGCTAACCGTCACCCTAAGGCAAATATTCTTAACTTCATTGTTGAAAATAAATATACTTTTTTAATATATTTTGTTTTTAACAATACATTTTCAACGATTCAGTCAATTAAAAAAGAAATCCACTCGATTTACTTTTGATGTTCAAGACTAACACAATTCTCTCTCTTTCAGATATTTAGCCACTGGGGTGTCATATAGAACACTGTCTTATAGCTTTAGAATAGGAGAAAGTACAGTAGCCCAGATTGTTAATGAGGTCTGTGATGCCCTATGGACACATTTACAACCACTGTACTTACCGAAGCCAGATAAACAGTTGTGGCTTCACAATAGCAGAGATTTTGAGCAGCTTTGGCAGTTTAATAACTGTGTTGGGGCAATTGATGGGAAACATGTGGTTATAAGAAAGCCCATGAAAAGTGGATCCCAATTCTTTAATTATAAAAAACAATTTTCCATAATTCTATTTGCAGTTGTTGATGCTGACTATAAGTTTTCTGTTGTAGACATTGGCTCCTGTGGTAAATTTAGTGATGGACATGTTTTTAATGAAAGCATGTTTGGAAAGGCCTTGCGAAGTAATAAACTTGATCTTCCAGAACCATGCATATTAGAAGGTAGTAAAGACAGTCTCCCATATGTATTTGTAGGAGATGAGGCATTTCCCCTGCTAGAGAATTTAATGAGACCATTTCCTAAGACTCAGTTGCAGAGCACTGAAAAGAAAATTTTTAACTATAGGCTCTCTAGAGCCAGGAGATTAGTAGAAAGTGCATTTGGTATTTTAGCAGCAAGATGGAGGGTATTCCTGAAACCATTCGAATGCGATATAAAAACAGTGGACAAAGTTGTGAAAGCAACAGTAGTTTTACATAATTACCTCAGAACTCAAAAGAACACTCACAGTGTAGAACAAGACTTGATTAATTTTAGAGAGGAAGAAGATTTCAGTGAACCTAAAGACCAGTTCATTCCATTAAAACATTATGGTTATAATGCTACAAAAAAAGCATTTGAAATTAGAGAAAAATACATGAAATTTTTTTCATCGCAAGGGAGTATTCCATGGCAAATGGATGCAATTAGGAAAGGTCATTTTTAAATGTTTCTTTTGTTTTATCTTTGACTTAACCTTTGAATTTTCTTGTATTATTATTTTTAACAAAATAATTCTTAAAATTGAATTGTAGATTTTAGATTTTTCTCAAAAAATACACTGATAACCTCTTCTTATTTACTTCACAATTTTATAATTCAAGAGCTGAAACGTAGCTCTAGAATGCATGACTTTGGTGTTCATCTGTACCCCTCTGAGCTATTTTAAACAAATGAGATTCTTGATACAATAAACCATATTTAAAAGTATTAATTCATAGTTATTACTGATAAATTTCATACAACTTTAACTTACATTAAAAAGGCGTTATCTTTAAGTTTGTAATTCTATTCTGTGGAACAATACCTATTTTATCTGTAACTTCCAAGTCCACCAAAACAAAACAAAAATTATAAAAGATTTCCTTGTAAATTCCTTAATATTTAAATGAGTGTAAATCTTTGCAACATTTACACTAATTTAAAAATTAATAATATACTTACCATGCATTATTTTATCACACACTAAATTTATTGATGGGCTCACAAAATTATAGGATCATGGAATAAACATTTTGATGAGACATTAATGACAAAGTAATCCAGCATTTCCTAATAAGTATTTATTTATTCATTAGCAAAATACACGCAATCACTTGATGAATTCTCTTCCAACTCCACCTGTGCCTCTGCCTCTTGGACTGCTGCAAACAAAATATTTTTAATGTGCCTTTGGTATGCCTTGGGTAATTTTTTGGTGGAGTGTAACATAGACAAAAAAAAATAATCTAACTCGTCCTTTTCTTCATCTGCCTTCATCCTACTTTGCCGTCTGGCTTCTCTTTCCCTCCTTCCTTTTTCCAAGTACTCCAAAATTGGGTCAACTTTTTTCCCCAATTTTGGAGTGCTTGAAGTTTCCTTGATTTCAGTTCCAGCACTAGAAGAACAAGGCATTTCTTCTTCAATATCTTGTACTTGTAACTGGTACAATTTTGCCTCCTCTTGCATGTTGCTATGCCTTTCTCTATTTGCCATTGAAGGCAAAAGGAAGGCCATTTGCTCTTCATATCTCCATTTTTTTTTTTACTTGTCCCTCTTGCCCTGAACGTACAACTTTCCTTTTAAGGGCATCTCGGTGACAGTCTCTTAACTTTTTCCATTCTTCTTTGGCATCTGAAAACACCCATTGCAACATCACAAGATATGTGATTTGAAATGCAAGGTCATTTGTTCCAAATATAAAAGAAAATAATCTGATGAAAAGAACAAAGATCAATACATATTTTATTGAATTGTTAATGAATATAAAAATTAGTTATAGAAAACATATTTTAAATTGTTAAAGAATCATCTTATATTATTGCTGTTAAAATTATAGTTAAGCTGCTGTGTAAACTAAAGATGGCGTTGCTATTTAAATTAACAATAAACTGTTTGTAAATACATAAATGCTAATTATAATTCCAAATGAGTTAGCTTACTTCCATTTAATTCTTCGGATAGAGTCCTCCACGTTTCATCCTTCAACTTTATATTTTTGTATTGTTCATTACTAGTTTCGTACAAATACGGGTAATTTTTCACACACTCAATTAATTTTTCTAAATTCATTTCTGCTGCTCGAAATTTCACACTACAAAACACTCCAATATCACTTCTCACCTGCTTCCAGCTTCGCACCACGATCGCGCCAATCCAAATGTTTAAACGTCTGGTAATCCCACAGAGCGTAGAAAACCTAAAAAACAAATGAGGGAACAGAAATGTGTCCGAGAAAACTCGCTCGCCGACCGACTCGAGCGAGGACCTCTTTCGCCTCCGCAGAGGCGAACGAGAAAACTCTTTCTAGTGTGTGGAGGTCCATAAGAGTACCTTGTTTCGATTTTCCACATTTCTCGTCGCACATTTCTGGAAACACATTCCTCGGTGTAGTCTGTTGCGGGCCTAACACCAGGGTTTAGGGTGGCGCGGTTCCTTTGGTTCACTGATCCGGTTCACTACGGAGGAATCGACTCAGTGAACCGAATTCTTGTTTACTATTCGCGTTGAACATGGTAACGTAATAAATGTCTTTGAAAACACATTCTATTTAAGAAGCGCGCGCTACTTGAACATTCTTTACTACTTAAGCCACTCATTTTGTGTTACTTATGCCACTCGTCGATTTAGTTAAGCAAATGCTACTTATTACATTGCTCTATAAGCCACAGAATATAAATGGGAAAAGTATAACTCACGTATTTGTTGGAATTTTTATACATTTATTTTAAGTTATGAAACAAAAATATAAAAACAACAACAACAATAATAATAATATAAACGTAGAATTTTAAGAACCTGAAACAAAAAAAAAGTATTTTTAAAAATAATACAATATAAATAAAACCAATATCAAATAATATTAATAACTCACTATTAAATAGAATGAAAGATAAATAACGAAGGAAATTGAAGAAAAGCGAAGAAAAATTTGTTGAAACAGCGTAATCTCTATAACAGAAAAACATACTTTTAAAAATAATACAAACTAAAATTTATAAAAACCAATAGGAAGTAAATACTAATAACTCACTTTTGAATGCAATTGCACGATGAAAAAAAATTAATATAAACAGGAACTCATAAATTTAAACAAAAAAATTAACGTTGAAAAAGATTTTTTAACATCACAATTGCTGTAAAAATAAATTCACATTTAAAATAAATTCTATTTCACAAACTCATACTACTTAAACTTTTGTTATTGGGGGGCTATCGCCCCCCAAACCCCCCATTTTAATACGAATAAACCAACTCGTTTGTTTTTTAATCCAATTCTACTTAATATGTTAAAGAAAACGGAATTTTAAAAGAAAAAATCCACTCACACAGTCGTTGAAATTATACAATTTTAATAGTATTACCACTACCATAGTAATACTGAAAATTAGTGTAGTATCTCGGCACGAATTACACCCTCATAACACGAAAAAAACGTCAAGCTTGTTTCTGAAAAAAAAACCCTACTTTTTACGAACTGAAAAAATTAGTAATAAAAAATAACTTGTTAAGCTAATAAAATAAATACAAATATTTAAAATCAATTGTATTTCACAAACACATACTACTTACACGTTTTTTATTGGGAGACTTGCACCTCTCAAATCCTCCATTTTAATACTAAAAACAAACTCGTCTACTTTTTAAAGCAAATACTACATAATATGTTAATCATAAATAAATCCTGCATTTACATCTTCCATCACGGTAGACACACAAAATCTATTAAAAGATGTCTTGAAATACGAAAAAACACGAAATACCATTTTTCTAATCGCACTAATCGCATTAAATAGTGCCAGTAAATAAATTTGTTGTTATGGAAACAACTGAAAGTGACATTACTAGAAGGCTTTTTAAAATCTAAAAACATGTCTGTACTAATATTTGAGTTCAAACAGCAATGAAATCAGCTTAGAAACAAGTTTAATTCAACAAAAACAAGTGTAGTGAAGTGTAATTTTCAATGTGAAGTGAAGTTGTTTTAAAGTGTCGTGATGAAGAAAATTTTTCGTAAAACATGAAATTGGTCATTTCTTGTATATTTATGCTTTGACCCATCAAAGCTAATCAACCCGAAGATAATTCACTTTAATTTATCGCCACCTCTGAAGTGAACCGTAAGTGAACCGTGGCGGACGATTCACGAGAGTAAGTGATTCACTAAAGGAACCAAAGGAACCGCGCCACCCTAAACCCTGGTTCAACCATAGAGGAGAGATATACTAGAGTGCGCACCGAGCTGCGCAGAAGGCCCGGCCGGGTATCAACATCTCTCGCGCCAGTGTCACGTGACTTTGGGACAGCTAGGTGGCATCTACAAGAAAACCCGTCTCGCATTAAATGATTTTATTTTTATACGTACGTAAGATGTTTCATTCCAGCGTTTTTTCTCATTTATTAATCAACCCTAAAAATGTTGTTTATAGCAGAAAAGTGAATTTAAGTTTTTCTGCTCTATTTGCTCAAGTACATGAAAATTCCGATTTTTGTCAAACTTGTCACTTTCAACCGCATACTCCACTAAACCTGTTTTACAAGTACAATTACATAGGTCTATAAATAAAAAATATTTGTAAAATTAACTCCATGGGATGCATTAATCCAAATTTCTGTTATTACTCAATGTTAGGCATTCTACTATTGAAGATCCACATCAGTGACATTTATAATAGCAAGTTATCAAAATGATATTTCAAGGATTTATAGAGGGGAAAAAGGCTTTTACCTTGATTTATTTAGTCAAAAACAGTAAATACTGTGTGATATATGGGGAAAAGTTCCATCTGCACTCATTTTCTTGAGCTTCAAAAGCTATATTTTAACTATAACATTTGACATTTTCCCTCCCAAGTTATATAAAACCTATTTGCATCGATAAACAAACTGCATGTTTTATTTTTTTCTTTGTATTACTAACAACAGTCACATGCCACTGGCTTTACTCCTACCACTAGTAGCAAGTAAGCTCAAGAAAACACAGGCGTATTGAAGCTACATTTATATCCAAAAGCAAAACAAGGGGACATCTCAGCATTTGCTCAATGGATCAGGAAAACTGGACAAAAACCTGATCGAAATGAGGGTCTTTGACCTGGAAGGTAAAGTACATAATTTTCAAAGAATTTACTAATAAAAATCAACTACAATCATACAAATTACTAACTCTAACATACTATAAACACAACTTACACCAGTAAATACACATAGGATTAATGTCATCTAAATAAAATCATTGTTGTTAACTGATCCATACTATTTTTTTGGTAAATTTGGGTGTGCTCTCTTCCTAAATGTTTTAATCGTATGTCAATATATTTAAACAATATTGCCTTTATTAAATACATCCTGTGATTCATTATGACCTCTTGACCAATAATATGATATGTTAAATTACTAAAAACAGAACTATTCACAAATTCTCTCAGACATCTATTTACAATTGTACTACATGCTGCCTTTTTAAAATGTCACCTCTCCCCTGAAGTATTTTTACTTCTACCTCTGCTCTTTTGCAGATTTTTATAACATCTGCAGAAGGGTATTTCAGTCCATAATCATCTTTCCTCTGAATGAAGGAATATGATCCTTCATCAGTATCAGTCCAGCAAAGAACTAAGCTTACAGTTCACATAAGCAAGAGACTTTTGCAACTTTCTAACTAATTTTTTTTCCAATATAAGTTACAATGTCCACAACATAGGGAGACAATCTAGTTTCAAGATTGTGTACTGATGGCAAGTACTTATGGTCAGTTGGTACCTCACTGCCAAGTTCAGGATCATTTACTTGTGGCACACTTGCATACTGGCATGAACTGACATGTAACACAGTTGTTTCATCCTGTGGAACACAATTTGCAAAGTTAAATTGTTATTGCACTTCTTGAAAAGAAAAATAATTTTGGATCGTAAGCAGTGAACAAATATCCACAACGTCCCAAAATAATTACGCTGTAGCACCACAAACAGCAAACAGCACGAAACGCTACATACAGCAGCGTACAGCACGAGCTGCCGGTGTCCCGAAGTCACGTGACTTACGACCACCTCATGTTGAAACCTGCGCAGTAGGCTCACGCGCACTCTAGTTGTATCTCTCCTCTATGGGTTCAACCCCCTTACTAAAGAGAGATTTATGTAAGAACAAGCAATTTTGACAGCTAGTGCTGGCAACATAACCGAAGGTTCTGTGGTCGTTGTGTCCTTGATCCCATTGAAATCTCCTTCCTCGATTCGTTCGTTTGCAGTTGGCTAACTTGTAAATGGTTTCGACGCTTCCTTTTGTGATGTCCTCGTCCGCCGAAAATATAGTGCGCCACGAGAAATAATTGAAATTAGGAAGTGCAGTGCTACGTGCTCTTCTGTAAAAATTTCTTTTTTTATACACATTATATGGAATTTACTTTTTGTGTGATAAGTATTATGTTTATTTTAAAACCGAGTTTTGAATGTAAGGTGCGTACTGGTGCACGTGTTTCCTGGCTCTTGTGTTGATTGTGAGCGTTTCGCGGTTCTGTGCTTTGCGTTTTTATTTATTTTTTAAATAATAACACCATTGCGAATCGTGGAACGTCGGAGTGGTCGCAGGAAGAATCCTTGTTCACGCCAGCGACAAGAGGATATTATATTTCTCGCGAGAAAAATCCGAGAAATGCAAAGGAAAGGAAGGTTAGAATCAGGTTCTGCTGTGAGCCTCATAATGGAATAGCTGAATTTGAGCAAAATTACTGTCACGAAGTAAGTTTTTATATTATAATTACAGTTTAATAGCTGTTGTTGTGCAATGGATATAAGTGTAACTGAAGGAATTCTGTTTATTTAGGTATTATAAAAAGGACATCAGTGAATTGAAAACTCCTGGGAAATAAGGAGGCGAAGAGCATATGTAATAGACAAAGTGGACGAATTTGGCAAAGGCATCATCAGGAAAATGATTTACGGGATGTGTGAAAAGGGCAAGTTATAATTTATATTTTATTACTTGTCCTGTATATTTATTTTGTAGTAGTATTGTACAGGAAAACCAGAACTGTACTGTATTTATGGGTAAAGTAACAAAGATGATCCTGTTGAAGTATAGTTTCCATATATTTTAATTAATGAAACTATAAATTTTGTCGTCTATTACATTTCACTTTATCTTCAATAGATCCACATTTGGTTGCCTGAGAATGAAACAGTTGGTCCCGGACCATCTTTCAGATTGTACCTTTGAGACTGGATATTACTAATTTTCTAGGGAGGTATTTTCTTGATCCCCAATATTGACAAGCCATGGTGCTTTAAGAGAGGAAATATTCTACTAAAAAACAGAATATTAAATAACAGTTAACTAAATAGAATACTAATGCTATTATCTTTGTGTTCCAGGAAACATCTACTGACACAACAAAATAATTAAATTTTATATAAACACAAATTTAAAGAATAAAAATCTACAAATACAATACACAATGCAACTTCAAAATACAATCTACAAATACCATACGATATATATTTAAAAATATATAGTGTATATTATAGATTGTATTGTAAAGATTTGTATTATTTTTGTAGATAGTATTTTAAAGTTGTGTTGTGTATTGTATTTGTAGATTTTTATTCTTTAAATTTGTATATTATTTGTGACAGTTTTCTTTGTATCAACAAATATATTATATAATTATCCATAATGATAGGATACTGTTTTGTAAAACTTCCTTGTTTACAAATTCTGTTGTTTCTGTACCATTTCTTTGTTTTTGTTTTGATTATTAGTGTGCTTGAACTGCATTCATTAACTTATGTGAAAATGAATAAAATATTATTATTATTATTATTATTATACATAAATGCTGGGATGGATCCAAATTTGGAGCTCAAGTGTAATGGCAATTCCACCCCATTGTTCAAAGTGATAAATAAATGTTCTTGTGAATTTTTCTTTTTTATTCACCTTTATAGGACAGTTTTCAAACCCATCTATTCATTTTACATTATTGAGATATGTTCTATTGATAATTAAGTATTTAAAATAGATATTAATTTGTTAACTGGATGCTTGTAAAGGAAACAATTCTGGAGAAAATTTAGTAAAGCCTTGAGTTGAGGATGCAAGAATTCAAGTAAAAGATAGCGTTCACTGATAAGATGTTTTAATTAGTAAAGTGAATTTAAAAGATGTGCCTATTATTCATCCAAGAAATAAGAGATGAAAATAGACATACTAGATTAAGGAATGCATTGTCTTGTAGAACATTTTTGACATACAAAACAATTAAGTCACATTTGAATTATGAGAGCAATTGTACTAAGTATGGAAAATCGGGGTGTTGTAATTATAAATAAACCACTCTTTATTACAAAAATACACGGGACCTTTGCTGCGCTGTGAGACTCAAAGAAAAGGTATTTGAACGTCCTCTGAAAAATATTTTTTCTTTCTATTTACATTCGTGGCAGTTTTCTTTCACTTCATATGAGAGTATGTTAATATATTTTTCCACATGCGTAATTAAATTTCAATATTTCGCGGACTCGCGTGCGTGCATATACATGAGCGAAACTCTTAGACTTCTGCATATATATAGTTCTCTTCACGGGAGCCATAAACAAACCCTTTAAAGTGAGGTTACGAAGAGGCGTGGCTGAACAGCTGCCGCGGCGGAGGGATACTTCTCTGAATTACATGTGATGTTCACTTGTTTAGCGAGCTGTCAATTTTGCTTTTTCTTACGTGAATTCTTCTATAATAAACGTGGTGTAAAATTTATTCCGGGCTTAAGCCCAGACTAGCGGTAGAATAGCGAAAACTCCTACCAATAAACACGAAATAACTCGAGCTCGTAATAACTGAGGTGTAGTTTCCATGGCAACCGCTAAACCACGGAGACACGTAGTTTAGCGTGGCATAAGGAAACAACAAGCGCCTAGCAATAGTCATTTGTCTCCAGTTTGTGTCCAGCTGTTCGTGCGTGCGTTTCTGTTTCTCCTTTCTGTTTTTTTACATATATTTCGACCTTTGCTTACGTTTTACGGTACTTTCTCCTGGATATTTTGTGATCTGGCTTCTTCCCTTGGATTTCCTGATTTAATTTCGACATTTGCTTTCTTTTTTGGTATATTCTCCCGGATATTTGGTGACTTCGCTGCTTCGATTGGAACAGAGATTTGTTTTCGGACTTTGTTAAGAGCGATGTCTCTGCGAGAAATTGAAAGCGTGGAAGAAGTTGCGTTCATAGACGAACTCTTTAATTGGGTTGAACCAGGGTTTAGGGTGGCGCGGTTCCTTTGGTTCCTTTAGTGAATCACTTACTCTCGTGAATCGTCCGCCACGGTTCACTTACGGTTCACTTCAGAAGTGGCGATAAATTAAAGTGAATTATCTCCGGGTTGATTAGCTTTGATGGGTCAAAGCATCAATATACAAGAAATGACCAATTTCATGTTTTACGAAAAATTTTCTTCATCACGACACTTTAAAACAACTTCACTACACTTGTTTTTGTTGAATTAAACTTGTTTCTAAGCTGATTTCATTGCTGTTTGAACTCAAATATTAGTATAGAAATGTTTTTAGATTTTAAAAAGCCTTCTAGTAATGTCACTTTCAGTTGTTCCCATAACAACAACAATTATTTACTGGTACTATTGAATGCGATTAGTAACTCTTCGCACTACAAATTATTTGCTCGTGGAATTGTGTGTTTTATAGCATTTCAAGACCTCTTTGAATAGATTTTGTACGTCTACCGTGATGGAAGGAGTGAACGCAGGATTGTTTTATGAATTGCGCCGAGCGGGAAGTTTAAATGCTATTCAGTGGTGTCGGAAAGTGGGATTGCTTGCGTCTCGACGTGTGTCACGTATGTACAAGTTATTTTCTATTATTAATTTTTAAGCTTCAGTTCGTAAAAAGTAGGTATTTTTTTCCAGAAACAAGCTTGACGTTTTTTTCGTGTTATGAGGGTGTAATTCGTGCCGAGACACTACACTAATTTTCAGTATTACTATGGTAGTGGTAATACTATTAAAATTGTATAATTTCAACGACTGTGTGGGTGGATTTTTTCTTTTAAAATTCCGTTTTCTTTAACATATTAAGTAGAATTGGATTAAAAAACAAACGAGTTGGTTTATTCGTATTAAAATGGGGGGTTTGGGGGGGCGATAGTTTAAGTAGCATGAGTTTGTGAAATGGAATTTATTTTAAATGTGAATTTATTTTTACAGCAATTGTGATGTTTTTCAACGTTAATTTTTTTTGTTTAAATTTATGAGTTCCTGTTTATATTAATTTTTTTCATCGTGCAATTGCATTCAAAAGTGAATTATTAGTATTTACTTCCTATTGGTTTTTATAAATTTTAGTTTGTATTCTTTTTAAAAGTATGTTTTTCTGTTATAGAAATTACGCTGTTTCAACAAATTTTTCTTCGCTTTTCTTCAATTTCCTTCGTTATTTATCTTTCATTCTATTTACTAGTGACTTATTAATATTATTTGATATTGGTTTTATTTTATATTGTATTATTTTTTTAAATACTTTTTTTTGGTTTCAGGTTCTTAAAATTCTACGTTTATATTATTATTATTGTTGTTGTTGTTTTTATATTTTTGTTTCATAACTTAAAATAATTGTATAAAAATTCCAACAAATACGGATCACAGTAAATTCAAAGAAGGCAATCGATCAAATTATAATTAACAAAACCACTACTCGACATGAAATTGAAACAAAAGATTTAGGATACAGTGACCACGATGCACAAATTCTTACCATTATACGAAATGCGAACAATGACACAATAAATAATACACGTATGAGTAGAGTGTTTTCTAAAAGTAAAATAAAATTATTCATTGATTACTTGCTGCAGGAGTCATGGGACGCAGTTTATAATACTATTGATACAAACGATAAATATTATTCTTTTTTTTCAACGCTTTCATTTCATTTTAACACTTGCTTTCCTCTTCAGAAAAGAAAATTAAATATTTCACGCAAAAAACAATTCTTGGATAACACAAGGGATTAGAACATCATGTAAAAACAAACGAATTCTATCTTTCATTTCTAAGCATCATAACGTATCTCAAGATTTCCTCCTGTACTTTAAAAAATACAAATCATTGTTAAGAAAAGTCATAAGGCAGGCTAAAATCATGAAACACGATCAGGATATTTTGAACTCAAATAACAAAACAAAATCAATGTGGGATATAGTAAAAAATGCGACCAAACCAACTAGAAACCTTATAGAGAATGTTGTTTTAAAAGATAACGATAGAGATGTGAACGATCCGGCAACAGTGGCTAGTCTCTTTAACCAATACTTTTCGAGAATTGCTGTCGATCTCACTAAGGGTTTTCAGCCACAAAATTCAACATCTGACGTTTCCCTAAAAGTCTTAGACACTATGTTCGTTTCCGAAACCTCTTCCTATGAAATTCTCAAAATAATCGGTAAATTAAAAAATAAATATTCGGCCGGTTTAGATGAATTTCCGGATTGTTTGTTAAAGACGTGCGCGCCAGCCATTATACACCCGTTAACTCACATATTTAATGCATCCTTATGCACCGGAATTTTTCCAGATATTTTTAAAACAGCTAAGATTAAGCCGCTCTTCAAAAAAGGCAACAAAAATGAAGTTCAAAATTATCGGCCAATTTCTCTTTTGTCAGTTTTTTCAAAAATATTAGAGAGACTTTTTTATGTGCGAATGGAAACCTTTCTGAATAAACACGACGCGTTTTCAAATTGCCAACATGGATTCCGGAAATCAAAATCTACGGAAACAGCCATTTTTTCTTTTCTTAAGGATGTTGCCTCATCATTGGATCAAAACGAAGCAACTATTGGAATATTTTTAGATCTTTCGAAAGCTTTTGACGTCATTGATCATAACATTTTACTTTCAAAATTACCTTCGTATGGAATCCGTGGTATTGCTCTAGATTGGCTATGTTCGTACCTTAAACAACGATCTCAGAGAGTAGAAATACCTTACTGGAATGATGGAACTTTATGTACACACCTTTCCGGTTCTTTGCCAATTGTACGTGGAGTCCCGCAAGGATCGATTTTAGGCCCTATTCTCTTCCTATTATACGTAAATGACATGCCCTTAGCGATTCGAAACGGAAGAACAGTTCTCTTTGCGGATGATACAAATATTCTTTGCAACAAAGAAACCGTAAATAGTACAATATCAGACGTTTCAAATTGGTTCCGTAATAACAAATTAAAAGTAAATGAAAATAAAACAGTTTCAATGCAGTTTTCCATATCAAATAAAAAATTCTGTACTCCATTGAAAATGAACGGTGTGCCATTGACTGATGTTAATGTAACAAAATTTTTAGGTCTATCAATTCAGTCAAACCTCAAATGGAATGCCCACTTAAATGAATTGAACACAAAATTAAGCTCATTATGCTACGCGTTCAGAATTCTTTCAAATTCCGTCAGCCTTCATACAGCTCGTTGTGTATATTTTGCCAATGTTCACTCCCGCCTGAGATATGGCATAATATTTTGGGGAAACACATCTTATAGTTCACAGACTTTCAGATTACAAAAAAGAATTGTACGAATAATAAGCAAATCCAACCCACGTGATTCTTGTAAGTCACTCTTTATTAATCTAGGAATTTTACCATTACCTTGTCTCCTGATTTACGAATCAGTAGTTTTTGTCAAAAATGACTTACTTAAGGACGGGAATATATTTTCAGCAAACGCCGATGTCTATAAGTATAACACACGACGTAGTAATCATATTCACCAGGTGGCAGTATCAACAGCTCACTACAAAAAATTCACATACAATTCATGTACATTACTCTACAACACTTTGCCAGAAGACATTAAACGATTAAATTCCATAGAAAAGTTTAAGTCCCAAGTAAAATCTTTTCTGCTGCATAACTGTTTCTATACAATTCGAGACTATACCGAGCATCAAAAAGGAAAGTAGAATTAATTTTAACAATGATAGTTAATTTATCATTTGGACTGTATAATTCTAAAGAACCTGTAACAAGTATTGTACCACAGTTTCTGGGTTGATGGCCCCCATCTCGATCAGGTTTTTCGTCCAGTTTCCCTGATCCTTGAGCAAATGCTGAGATGGTCCCTTGTTTTGCTTCTGGACATAAATGTAACTTCATTATTTGTGCACGTCTTCTGAATTTCAGTGGGAAATATAGTTATTCAAATTATCGTTTTTCATATTATCGCGGCAAAAAGTATTATTCTTTCATGAAGAACATGAGGGTTCAGGGCAGAAATTTATAGCTAATTTACCTTTGAAAATATATTTTATTATATAGGAGCGAATATTTTGTCAACAAAACTCGAAAAAAACTCTCTTTTCTGTATTCAAAATTCGACTAGAATATGGTTTAGGATAGAGACCACAGAATTATGAAAACGTGCACAAAATTCACTTCTCCCCATAGCTCGTCATACGCAGTTTTTAACTGTTTTTGACGTAAATAAATAAATAAATAAATACGTGAGTTATACGTTTCCCATTTATATTCTGTGGCTTATAGAGCAATGTAATAAGTAGCATTTGCTTAACTAAATAGACGAGTGGCATAAGTAGTAAAGAATGTTCAAGTAGCACGCGCTTCTTAAATAGAATGTGTTTTCAAAGACATTTATTACGTTACCATGTTCAACGCGAATAGTAAACAAGGATTCGGTTCACTGAGTCGATTCCTCCCTAGTGAACCGGATCAGTGAACCAAAGAAACCGCGCCACCCTAAACCCTAGTTGAACCCTTTAATTGCGAACAACCGAGGAAGAAGAAGTGTTATCGAGCACGTGTGAGACCATTGGAACTATATTCTGATATAGAATTCCGTAGGAAATATAGGTTTTCAAAAGAGGGAGTGAGAAAATTAGTAGACATGTTCGGGGCTCAGTTAAAATCTGAAAGCGGAAGGGGTGGAAAACTTTCGCCAGAACTGCAGATTTTAACTGCTCTTCGCTGCTGGGGAAGAAACGAAATGCAAGACGATTCTGCAGATTTGCATGGAATAAGTCAGCAATCTGTTTCTTATGTGTGCCGAAAAGTGGCACTGTGTATAGTGGAAAAGAGGCAGACGTACATACGAATGCCTGAAACTTTAGATGAAGAAGTGCAGAAAACAAAAATGTTTTCTGATATATGTGGATTCCGAAGTGTGATCGGATGCATTGATTGTACTCACGTCCGCATCCCTCATGTATCAGGCAATGAAGGACATTATTATATCAATAGGAAGAATTTCCCATCGTTAAACGTACAAGTTGTGTGTGATGCATCGTTAAAGATTATGGATATTGTGGCAAGATGGTACGGGAGTGCGCATGATTCAAGAATATTTAATGAATCCACATTAAAAACAAAATTTGAAGCTGGAATATTTCATGGGAGGCTATTGGGAGATTCTGGGTATGCATGCACACCGTATTTATTCACCCCAGTGTTGAGGCCCACATCAAGAAAAGAAGAGCGCTACAATCAAAAGCATGTACGCACAAGGAATACTGTGGAGAGATGTTTTGGTGTGCTGATTTCGTTGCCACCTAACAGGCTTCAGAAATTCCCTTGAAAATGTCAAGCTGTACATTGTGGCTCTTGCTATATTGCACAATGTAGCAATCATTTTTAATGAAGAACAATTTCCTGTGGAGGAAGAAGTGGTTGAAGAACAAGACTTGCCACCTATTGAAGCCATAGGTCGAGGAGCAGCAGTTCGGGCAGTTTTCATAGAGAACAATTTTTAGACAAGGAAATTTGCACATGCAAGTGAAGTGATTGTATTTAATGTCAATAAAAGTTTTACCTACATTATATGTTGGATAACAATGGTTTTGGTTTTGATTGCTCTGTGGTAACAAAACAAGACTTGTTCAAATATTCATATTTCCCAGAAAATCTGATATCCGAGTATCGTAAGGAAATTTTCCATTTTCAAATACTTCCTTATTGCATATTTCTAAAATGTAATTCTTCCTAATGTGAATTAATAAGGATTTACACAAATAACGTGAATTTGAACTAGTCTCTTTTGTGGTAGCATTCTATGGAGCATTCCTCTTTTCAACCCCTAGCAAAAAAAATATGAGAGAAGGTAAAGCGAAGTTGGAATTTAATTGCAGACTTAAATTCTCTCATCAATTTCATATAAAGACTTTAATTTTTCTGTATGTCCATTCCTGTTTAAACTGGTTAAAGTGAACCTACTCACCATGGTGAAAAAAAACAAATATAAATAATCATACTAATTACAAATTTATTATAATGATGACTTATCCTTGTATAAAAAGAAATTGCAAACCTTTTTTCTCCTCTCACAGAAATGGCAAAGTCTATTATTTGTTAAAATTAAATCAGGAAAATTATATACCCTTTAGAAAGGGAGGGTGATCAATTGTTGAATAAATGCAGATCAGAATTTTGGATCCATTAATTATTTGTAAAAATATAAGTAGTTGATATGCACAGAACTTCCTACTAGATTTAGGCTCCATGCTATGTTGCGTTGCACAATTTTTTGCCAGAACGTGGGATCTGAGGTTTGTGTTGAATGTGGTGAACTGACATTATCTCTTGCTTTGACTTAGGTAGTAATTCAGATAAGGGATATATTTTACAGAATTTGGTCAGAGTATAATCAGTTAGTTTGCCAACATTTCAGAATCATTTAATTTCATCATCAGCACTAGTGTACAAAAATCAAGGCATGAATATAAAATACACAATAATATATGCAAAACAAGATATAAAAGTGTACACACCTTACAAAATAACTCAAATTTCCATATATTGGAATCCATATTGTTGTCTTCATGCCTTGTACATTAGCCATGATAGAATTCAAATATTCTGAAATAATCAGCTAATAGTTTATACTCCAACCAAATCCCTCATTACATCGCAGTGAATTCTACAATGGGTAATTCAGATAAGTTGGTTTTAAACGTTATGCAAAAAATTGAAGTTACCTGTAAAATTCTGAAACTGCTCTGAATATGAAAATATATCTTATTGCTTAAATGTGAAAAATTATTCTGAGTACACAATAGGACTTGATTAATAATGAAGTTCAATATTGTTAAAGCATTAATTTCGTTTTTATTAACTTGTTATCGGAAGCCCCTTCCTTTATTACTGTGAAAAATGCCACGGATCTTTTCATTTACCAATGTCCAAAGATTTTCATGTACGCGTGAGAAATTAGTTCTTGTGAAAAGGATATTCCTAGTTCCCACTTGAAAAGGTGAAACTACCAAAAAATATTCCCTTTTAAAGTCTTTCAGTTATCCCACATTCTCAGATCAGTATAATCTATAATTATGTACATTAATATGTGCACTAAAATTTAAAATACAATAGACCATTATTATTTGGTCAGCTGTGAGTTTCTCTTCCCCAAAAATTGATAAAAGAGTCCTCACATATATTCTAAACTTTGTTATAAGCCCCTAAGCCTTTGCTTCGAATATGTTGAATCAGTACTTACCAGAAAGATTTGAGAATTTCTTCCAGCATATAAATCAAAATTTTAAAGACCAAAAAAAGCAACAACAGCAGATCAATCATTTTACCCATTTTTTAAATTTTGACTTCCAATAAAAGCAATGGTTAAAAAAAAAGCTTTTTAAATATAGTATTGCTACTTCCCTACATGAAAGCCTTGTTTCTATTTCTTGCACTTTATATTTTTTAAAATTATTAAATACATTTTTGAAAACTGCTTTACCAAAATCACAGGAAGTTCGTAGCAAAACCAAAAACAAGATTACTTCAGTATAACCTATATAAATTATTTTTTCATTATCCTGCAACTTTTACTTTAGGCAAAAGCTGGGCTTTGAAAGTGATCTGCTTAATTACTCTTAACTTGCTACAAAATTTTCAATTGACTCATAAATCACTGAATTGTTGGTTCACAAGGCTGAAATGAAAGAAAAGATAATACAATGGTGAAAAAATAGTTTTATTGCAATTTATTTATTTAACTCCTTCAACAATATTTCTTCTTGAACACTTAAGAGTCTCATAATTTTATTGTGTTGTTCTCTTGCGCACTGCAATCTTAATTCATATTCTTTTTGTGGAGGAGCAGGAGCAGGAGCAGGAGCAGGAGCAGGAGCAGGAGCAGGAGCAAGAGCAGGAGCAAGAGCAAGAGCAAGAGCAAGAGCAGGAGCAGGAGCAGGAGCAGAAGCAGAAGCAGGGGCAGGAGCAGCAGGAGCAGGAGGAGGAGGAGGAGGAAGAGGAAGAGGAAGAGGAAGAGGAGGAGGAGGAGGAGGAGGATTAGTGAATTACTCGTTATATATTACAAGGAACGTGTGTATCCTACGTCTTGCCTACGATACGTACACCCACAAGACACTCGCAAACTTCTCACAAACACGGAAACAAATGTGATAATTCGTCGTCGCGTGGTCGTCGCTCGCTACTTCATAGCAGAGAATAAAGAAAAATCGCCAAAGATGTTCCAAGTAGCAACGTTGCCAAGCATTATTTCCGCTGTACCGAAGGTGTAGTTATTCCAAGGTTTAGGCGCCATTATTAGTACGAATTTATTCCGTCCGTATTCCGGTCTTAAGCTAGAAATAACTATTCACGGAATAAGCGTGGTATACCCAAGTTATACCTCGCTTTTATTAGTAGGGCTGTGAGGGCTCAGGAGACCCAGGGGCGCCTTCGACCGCCTCATTCATGGTCCAAGTTCACCCGTGCACTTGTGTGTCATTTCATTTTAAAAAGCAATTTTCCGTGTTTTCCAGTGTTTGATATCACTATTACTAATACCTTGTGTAATATAATGCACTCTTATACCCAAAGAATATACAGGACAAGTAATTTAACTCGTATAAGCCCTCAGGTAGTTTTCCTTGGTCCTCGAACCAGCAGGCATTCGCCTGCTGATCCGAGGGCCACGGAAAACTATCGATCAGAGCAGCCGTCGCCTAGAATTCTCCTCCAGAGAGCGCGTGAATTCGACCTAGCTGACAAGCTACTGCCGAAAATCTTGCCGCCGTCGGGACTCAAACCCAGGACCTCGCGGTCAGAGGCACTGCAGTGTAAGCATTTGTAACCATAGTCCGTTGACGAGATCCGCCGCTCCTGCGCGCTCGCCCCTCCTCATCGGCAGCAGGAGGAATTGGACGGTGTCGTGCATCAACCGGCTATGTGACATCACACAAGTTTTGAGATAATCGTGTTTTATTACATTTTCAGCTCTAATAACTGTTATTTAATTATTTCATTCATTGAAGCGCCAAACTACACAAACATGAGTGGAATATCTAGCGCTTATACAACCATAATAATATAAAATATTTGTTTTATTAAAAACAAACTTAACATAAACTTAAATTTAATTCATTAATATTAATTTGTGAACCAATTTCAATATTTTACTAATAAAGAATATTACACAGATTTATAAGTAAAATATTTTACACCATAATTGTAGGACCATTTAGTAAACAACTTCAGAAAAGTTTTGCAAAAATTACTCTTATGTATTCTTCAATTCTCACAAGTTCTAATAATAATTTAAAGTTACTGTTTTCAAATGTTTCATAAGAGTAAGAAAGTGCTAAGGTGATGGAGACCTGTAAAAACTGCTCAATTTGACAACAAATTGAGCAAAAATTGGGAAAGAACTTTTCAGCACATTAGTAGCTAATTTTAAGAGTATTATTCTAATCACCATATCCAAACGTCACTTAAATGCTGTTTGGAACTTCAGTAAAAGGAATACACTAAAAAATATTTTCTCACCTAGCCACTTCTTAATAAACAGATGAATGTAGTTCAATTTAAAATAGGTAGCAAAAAACATCACTTCCAATTCTCAATCTTGAAATTTCAAATCAAATGAAGTTTTCATTTTGGAGATGGTTCATGATGCATTCAAATCCAAAACAACTTCAACCCTCCAATGATGCTAGCGACTTCCTCTTTTTTATTATCTCCACAACTTACAGATTGGCACAATATCCATGGCAGTTCTGGGACTGTGGATTGCTGAGCTTTCCCTTAACAAACCACCAAGTGCAAAAGAATCTCCACAAATGGCAATTAATGCAAATATAACAGTTATCATCGCCACCACCCAATTTGAATGTTTCCCTGCTGGCTTATCAATAACAAATTAGTAATCTCTGTGAAATCTACAATTTTTTCCTTCCCCAAACAAGAATTCAATCTGGATCAAAGTACTGCTGTGCTCGTCTTGCTGTGGCGGTCGTTGGGTGCAGACGTTCCTTTTGAGAGCTCCTGCGGATTAGGATGGGTTCATACCTGCAAGACTACCGGGCCAGGATCGGCGCGTGGGCCGGGCGCCTTTCCTCGTGTGCGGCGCGCGCGTCCCGGGGACCGGCCACGTGGCGCAGTGACGGAGCGCTGGGCGCGGCCTCCTTGAGTGCGACGGTGATAGCTGTATTGCTAGTGATCGGCGGTATTGAACAAAATCCCGGTCCAGTAGTTAGCTCTGTTGTTAGTGCGTGTGATACGGTTGTTCAAATCGTGTGTCGTGGCTGCGGCAAGAATCTCTCTTCGGGCTGGCGCTGTGAATCCTGTGGTGATTGGTTCCACAAAAGTTGTGGAAACGTTAAAAGAGGGCAAGGTGAAGGATGGATTTGTTCCAAATGCAAGGAACATCGTGTGCGACGCCTAGAAGAAGAGCTGAGATCCGCCAAGAGTGAAATCGCGGACTTGAAGGTGGCTAATAAAGCCCTTAATGAGCAACTGGCGGAGTTGAGAGCCAAATCTGCGACTCCAGTTGTGGCTGAACATGCAGACGCGAACGATAGAGACTCCTGCCTGTTATTAGGAGAGACTATAGTGGCTGAACCTGGATATGACAATGATAGAGGCTCCTGCCTGGTATTAGGAGACTCTATAGTGCGCCACGTGGCAAAACATGCTAGTAAGTTTCGCGTGGAATGCTTGCCGGGCATCCGTACGGGCCAGTTAAAGCGTTTTATAGAAAACCATGAACTTGGAGCTCCCAATAAAATAGTTCTCCACGTCGGGACGAATGATTTAAAGGTAAAATCGAATGAGTATATTATGGGGGAAATCTACGATCTCGTATGTGCAACCAAGAAGAAGTTTCCCCGCGCTGCTATCGTAGTAAGTGGTGTTTTAAGACGCAGAGACATGTCCTGGCGGCGCATCGGACATCTGAATGACCTAATGAGCTGGGTTGCCGAAGCACAAAAGGCAAATTTCGTGGATCCGAACTGCTGGGTGCAAGATTCCGACTTTGGTCGCGACGGGCTCCATTTAAATCGAAGAGGAGCAGACAGTTTAGGACGGCTCTATTCACGTGTCTGCAACTTCACGTCGAACAGTGTTTGAGATAGGAAAGCGGTGAGAAGCATGGTGCGGGAGGACACGGTGGCGTGGACCAAAATGGCGGCGCGGGACGAGACGGTGGCGTGGGAAGAGACGGCGGTACGAGAGGAGACGGCGGCGAGGGACGAGACGGCGGCGCGGTACGAGACGGCAGCGAGGGATGAGACGGCGGCGCGGTACGAGACGGCGGCGAGGGACGAGACGGCGGCGCGGTACGAGACGGCGGCGAGGGACGAGACGGCGGCGCGGTACGAGACGGCGGCGCTGTACGGGACGGCGGCGCGGGACACGACGGCGGCGCGGGACGACACGGCGGCTCGGGACGAGGCGGCGTGGGACGAGACGGCGGCGCGGGACGAGACGATGGCGCGGGATGAGACGGCGGCGCGGGACGAGACGGCGGCGCGGGACGAGACGGCGGTGAGGAACGTCAACGGTTCAGGTGAGGGTATTCTGCGACTGCTGCAGGTGAATTGTAGAAGTATCCGCTCGAAAATAGTTGAATTCGAAACGTTAATTGACACACATAGGCCTGATGTAATAATAGGCACAGAATCTTGGCTCACGGAGGAAATAAACAACGCAGAAATATTTAGTCCGAGTTTCATTACGTACAGAAGGGATCGTAAAGACAAAATAGGAGGGGGCATTTTCATTTGCGTAAGAAAAAACATAAACAGTTTTGAAATATTCTCCGACGATGTATTTGAGATTTTAGGTGTTCAGTTACGCGGAACGGGGAACAATACGTTTTTAAATATAGCTGCGGTATATCGTGCTCCTAACGAGAACTTGTCGGTAGTACATAAATTGGTAGAAATAACTAGAAGTCCTGGGCTACTTTCAGGAAATCTCATAATTGGTGGAGATCTAAATTTACCAGGTATATCGTGGCAAGGTGTCGTAGATGCAAGAAGCTATTGTCAGTCCCTCGTTAACGAACTCGTTTGGGACAATGGTTTAGCTCAGGTAGTCGATGTTCCCACAAGGGCTGGCGCAGTGCTTGACGTATTTTTAGTACGCCCTGAACAGATGTTGATAGCCCATGAAACAATACCAGGTATAAGTGACCACGAGGGTGTGCTACTGCAGGTGACGTGGCAGGGAACCAGGTGCACGAAAAACACAAGCAAACTGTTATTTCAGTACAGTCGTGCTGACACAAAAGGTTTTCAGGAATACTTAATAGAAACTACGGCGTCTGGGAATCGCATGGTAGAAACGTGGAAGAAATCTGGAACTCATTTAAACGAATAATTTTTGTAGGCAGAGAATTGTTTGTACCAACTAAGTTAGTTAAAGATAATAGTGATCCAGCGTATTACACTGCTAATATCAGGAAACTAAAAGAAAGGTCAGGAAAGCGTATGCTAATCGCAAAAAAGGTCTTCTCTATGCGACTCTCTTTAAAGATCTACGTAACAAACTAATACAGCAAAAACGTATAGCGCAAGAAAATTTTCTCCGTAAAATTCTATTAAACGAGCAATCAAGCTGGAGAAATTTTTATAGATACATAAAACAAAAAAGGGGAAACAAAGAATCTATTCCGCCTATTAAAGACGGAAACGGAAAATTTGTACTAACAGATAAGGGTAAAGCTGAATATTTTAATGCATATTTCAAATCGGTATTCGGGTTAGGATCGGGTACTCCCAACACGTTCGGAACAACTGAAGGAGAAAAATTTCAAGTACAATCACGACTCATTAGACGAAGAATCCGTAATATAGGAAGCAATAAATCCGTAGGGTTTGATGGTATCGCCGGAGAACTATTAAAAATTGGAGGGGAACCAATGGTTACCTACTTGACGCGATTATTTGAAATAAGCATAAATAATTGTAGCGTGCCTCACGATTGGAAAAGGGCCATAGTGGTTCCAGTATTTAAAACCGGAAGTCGTTCGTGCATTTCTAATTATAGGCCAGTGAGCCTAACGTCAGTGATTTGTAAACAAATGGAACATCTGATAGCTGAGTTCTTGTGCCAGGAATGGGACAAAATAGGGTGGTTATACGAAGGGCAACATGGATTTCGAAAATCTTTCTCTTGTGAAAGCCAAATTATTACAACATGTCAAGATATTGCTGAAACATTAGATTCGGGAAAGAGAACAGACGCAATTGTTATAGATTTTTCAAAAGCATTTGATCTTGTTTCGCATGAAATATTACTTACGAAAATTGCTTCTACAGGAGTTGACCATCGCGTAGTAGCATGGATACGGGAATTTCTGATAAATCGTGTTCAACAAGTCCGAGTTGGACATGAACTCTCAGAGGAAACCTTAATTACGTCCGGAGTCCCCCAGGGAAGTGTTTTAGGTCCGCTGTTGTTTTTGCATTCATTAACGATCTGCCATCGTGTATTAAGTCAGTAATGCGCTTATTTGCGGACGATTGCATAATTTATAGGCGAATAGATTCGGGTGAAGATATTTTCATTCTTCAAAACGATCTAAATAGCATTTATTCCTGGGCTATCATAAATAAAATGAAGATAAATGCCGTAAAAAGTAAATCGCTAAGCTTTTCTAAATCAGCAAAGAAGGTTTCTCTAAATTACAACATGGGTGGCGTAGCCATTCCACAAGTATCGTGTTGTAAGTATCTGGGTGTTATATTACGCCAGGACCTGGGATGGGGGGAACACGTTACTTCTATTGCCCGAAAAGCGTGGAAGTCACTACACTTTATAATGAGAACGCTTAAAAATGCGAACATGGAGAGTCGAAAAATGGGATACACATCTTTAGTTAGGCCGATACTTGAATACGCATCAGCTGGATGGGATCCCTACAGATTAGGTCAGATTGAAGAGTTAGAAAAAATTCAAAAGAAGGCAATCAAATTTATTAATAAAGGATATTCCGCTAGTTCAAATCCACCAGAACCTATAGAGTCCCTCAGTGTGCGAAGAAAAAAAGCCAGGTTGTGCTGCCTCTTCAAGGCGTACAGTAAGTCACCTGCGTGGGCAGAAATAACCAAAAGACTAGGCTCCCCTTCGAGAGTTGGGAGAAACGACCACACTTGCAAAATAAAAAGTAGAGGGCAAAGATCCGACGTAGGGAAATATTCATATGTAAATCGAACGATTAAAAGTTGGAATGAAATCCCTGCAGCAGTCGTAGAGCCTTTTCCTGGCTCTGTTGTGT
>JAHLJT010006052.1:0-17669 GCA_031308135.1 Acheta domesticus
TTTTAAATTTCAAAGTTGCAGAACTGTTCCAAAATTACAATAAACAAATGAGTGTGAGAAAAATTGCATCATTTATATATTTTTAAATATGTATATTAAGGGATATTAATTATTTATTTTAGTTAACAGTTATACAAGGTTATCCAGTTATAACATTTTCCTATACCCAAAAACAGAAATAACTCTTCATTTTATTCTTTCTTTCTTTTATTTCTTTCATAATTGTATTAATACCATTCATCCATGTAATAGATTGTCGTCCCCTCTTCTCTTCCCTATCGGTTATCCATTCGAAAATCCTACGAGAAATTCTCTTTTTGTCCATCCTTCGAACGTGCTCGTATCATTCCATCTGTGTTTTTTTTAGTCCAATAATATGTATTTCACTTTCATTATTTATGTAATTTTCTCATTTCTAATTTATCAATGTTTTTAATTCTACCAAATTCCTTCAGAATTTTCATTTTAGTTGCCAGAAATTTCGAATTCCTTTGGATTTTAAATGCCAAACTTCAGCTCCACGTATTATTAATTATTATTGAAATGTACCAACAACGTCCTCGTCATAGACTCTTACGAGATCGTTGGCATCATTCATCTAAGATGGTTATAATCGTGACCCGTTCCGAATTTATATTAAAATTTTGGGGCGCCAGGAACAGGTTACGTTAATTAAAAATGACCAATGCTTCCACAGCTAATTTCAACCAATGTATAAATGTCCGGCTAGCTGGGTCAATGGGTCCTGTTATTGATAATCGCTATATAGCCGATTACTTGATCTGCCAACTGTACAGTATGGCGAGGAATCTGAAAGGGAATAATTATCTATTTCTAACTATTAACAATTTTGATTGACTAAATGAAAATCTTTTCATTTCCAAAAGAAAAAAATTCAACAATTTATTTTCAACAATATTTACAATTGTTTAGTCCTTAGGTCATGACCTTGTTTTAAGATATATATCTTTTGTACTGCAGTAATTATTTACCGTCTTGGTCGCCGACGCCTCGCAGTCTCTTCTCACTTGAATGTAGGCGATCCCAAGTTCCGCTTCTCTCTTCTAATCTTGCGACGTTTGCCGACGCGTCTAGCCCTCACTGACTAGAATATCTACCGGTTTCTTAACTGGTATTCAGAGTTCCTAGTCTTCCCCAATTAGTGGTAAAATATTAAAGTCCAAACCGCAATATAAGAAAAAACTTTCAAAGTCCTAATCGAACTTCCCGTTGCACATCAACTTCCAGATTCCGGAAAACTATTGAGTCTCACTCGAAGCTTCCAACAAGTCCTACTTCCTAATGTTGATCTCGCGATGCGATCTTTACTACTCAACGACCCAATATCCGAAATGTCCAGTTCTCCCTGTTCTTTCGCCCTCAACGCTTCGGTATCCGTCCTTTGTTCCTCTTTTTTAAAACAAAACTACAAAATTTGACAGTCTATTCTCCCTTAGCCAATCCATTCATCTCTTATCAAACCAAGTAGCCACACCCTCGACAGTCAGTCCTTTTCAGACCAATCACACATATTTTATTTTGTCTATCTCGCCAGCTTATTCAAGGCCTGAATGCAGTTTGTTGACCCCTGCCAACCACTCCGCCGGCGTTGCTAAGGCTGTATATCGCCATTTGCATACCCTTTTGTCCAACCCATTTACAGCCAATGTTGTTAAAAATATTATAGATTTTGGTATATCACATTATAATAATTATTATAAATTAATTATAAGATGCAAAAAATGAATTTAAAAAATCATGATAACTGTCAGCAATATTTGAAAAAAATGTTACACAAGTTCTTTTCTTTATATACTCCAACTAAACGAAATTTGAAAATTATACGGTGAATAGTTTTTTAGTAAATGGTAAGTATATCACATAAAATGAAAATTATGGATAATTGCTAGCAACCACTGAAAAATTGGTTTTTGAGCGTTACATTTATCAACACTTATTTTATTTCTTTTACTGTTATTTCCTAAAACACATATCATATTTTTCATAATAACAGTATTTACGAAACCCTTCAGCCATGATTTATAAGTATAATTATTCTGACAACCACTGCCAGCATTCTCTTCATCTTCATTGCGGAAACCCTCCTTCAAGATTTAGTCCTTGATACTCAGTTCAGATATTACTTAAATTTTAAAGATCTTCCCGCAGGCTCATAGGCGCAAAAACATCGAGAGAAATACCAAAAACTATGAGTAATAATAACATTGGGATAAAACTAAAAATGAAGTTTTTAGATCACCACGAATAAAAAGCGGTTCTTTCATGACATGCAAGCGTTTTGGAAATTCAGTGGTTCGATTCTTAGAACTAGTGTTAAAACTGAGTCGATGGCGCAAGTGTTCTGTTAATTGTTACAATCTGTTACAATCTGTGAATGTAACAAGAAAACGAAATAGTTTCGTCTGACCTCATCAGCTACTGCTGGCCTTAAAGTTTCATTAAGAGATTTGTTTACTTCAATGAAAATGAAAGTCAGTAAGTCTGTCTAAAATATGGTGTATGACACGTGACAAAAGTTATTTTATTGTGCTCGTAGGATCACGCGCTCAGACTATCAACCTCGTGACGCAACCGTTCGTACTTGCCAAATAAAATTTATTTTTATACCACTCATCGTAAATAAATATTTTGCCTATTTTTGCCTATTTGCCCTGTATCCTTCTTATAGGTTATGTTTATAAACACCATTTCGCTCTCGTTCTCCGTGTCCTTGCGATAGAGAGCGATTTCTTTACGTGGAATAAGATATCGTGTAAGAGCCGTTTACAATTATAATAAACCACATCGCGCTATGCACAGCTTCTTAGTTCACCGGTTTGTTATTAACTCTGCCAACGGAACCGATAGTGGTCTCTATTGTCCTAGTGCTAGGGAGGACCCTAGGGCCCCACGACGGAGGACCTGGGGAGGGCCCCACGTTTCGTCACGTAGGCAAGAGGGGAACGCAAATACGTGTTGATTAAAAATCCATAGCGTTGAGAAGTGATTTAATTCTTCAGTCGGCACGAAATCCGAAATTAGTGAGATGCATCTCAGTGGTTCGTTACGTCATAAATGGGATACGTACGTATAAATGGGATACATAAATGGGATAGGTTCGTTACGTCATAAGGATTAGCATTGTGGCCGTTTGTCTCGTCTGCACTTCTGCCTGGTCCAACTGAATGCCAAAAATAAGATATGCAGACAAACTTTTCTGTGATTCATACTTTTCTATCTGTAAAAACAATCACGCTGAAGTACTAGTTTTCTTCAAAATTTCAACGTAATCCTTCTAAATTCATTTGAAAGAAAAATGCTCACAATAATTGTGCAAAAGTAGTACGTTAAAAATTAGATGTATGTTTATCCAATTTCAATGGAAGAAAGTAGTTCATTCTAGTTTGATTTCGTATGCCAATTAGCAATGCATTAGTGAATAAGCATCTCCAAGTTTTGTATATTGACTTGCAAATAATTCATAAAAGTCATATTTATGCTTTCTCACAGACATGAATTGAATTTATCAACATTTTAGTTCATTCTGCGAGAAGGAATGAAGTATTTCTCTTAGGTACACCGTGCCTACTCATGTCCTTTGGAACTGCACTGGTGCGTTTAGCTGATACAATAGTTATGTATAAGATGAGTGGTAAAAGCGACATTTTATTTTTCAAATAGGAAAAGTTCTGACACGAGATCAATAGGCCTAGTAACGCAATTCTATCAGCGAAATAAAGTCACTTTTATTACGTGTGGCATACACCATTTTTAAACAGCCTTACTTATAGCCTCACACAACATTACTTGAGGCATCTTGTAGTACTAATGCAGAAAGTTGAACGTTTAGCACGCTTTGTGTGCCCTAAAAGTAACCTCTTTAATTAGAGGCTGTCTTCAAAAATAATTTAGTTAATGTAGTGTTCTAATAAGATGCATGTCAATTTCATTAAATAATGTTGAATAAAAATCGTAACACTCTGCTTTATTTAAAATCTTTCCTGTAAAGATATTTTCTAACAATTGTTGAATTTATCTTGTTCCTTTTCTAGATTTTGTTGAATCTGATATCGAGTAAAAATCAACATCTAAGGATTGCTAAAACGTTTTCTCGTGTGAGTGTTAGGATATTCAGTTTCTTCCTCAATGAAACCAACTTGAAACAACTGTGCTGCAAGTTCGTGGTTTTAACTTCATATTTTAAATATTCATCATTCTTGCAACAAATCTTGTAATATTTTATAATTTATGGGGAGAGAACCGTGGAAAAGAAATGAAAACCACACGTTTATGTACTGACAAATAATCATTTTTGCTCCCGAACGGGGACTTTAAATTGCACCAGTTGTTAGAGCTTCATTAGCAGCTGACGCTCCTATTTATTGTGTGTTCTCCCGCAGTGTCAACACATAAAACACTGCGGTGAATCGTACACCGTCGTCATGTATGAGACCACAGTTGTATTACTGTTTCATTCTAACTTCACGTGCGCCATAAACTGAGTTTGCTACCTATTGTAATCGTAAACTCACGGTCCCATTCCAACTGCTTCCTCGCAATGACTTGTAATCATGCAAGTATTCAGCAATCGTTTAGTAATGTTATTCATCCCGTTGTTTTGAGAGAGAAAATGTAATTGGGGAGATTGAATGATACGGGAACCAGGGAACCACAGTGGCGGCATTTGGCGATGGAAGCATTACAGTTACGTTTTGCGTTGATTGAGAATTTAAATACATGGGTAAGTATCAGAATAAAAATCGGAATTACGCGACCAAAGTTTCAATGTTTACGGTACTTGTGTTTATATGAAACAGGTAAACAATATTTTTTGCCCAAGAAATGTGTTTAAAACGGAAATTTATTGTAGTTGAAATGAAAGAACAAATTTTTATCCCTACAGCACTTAAGTCTTTTTCTCACCTCTTTTGCAGTATTCCATTGCTCGCATTCTATTGACATTTACAAACTAAGCAGTTTAGAAAATATTACACTGTTTCAAAGTTTTCAAGATTTATATGAATTTCGTTCAAAAACAATTGGGTTTCAAAGAACTTAAGATTTTTTTTTATTTGATTTAGTGCCAAATTTATGTATACTATCGCTTCTCGTCAAACAAATGTAACACACAGACTTCGTACACTGGAAGAGAATTATAAAAATAATATACAATTGAATATACATAATTGCATTTGAAAGTATCCCTTCAGTTTCTTAGTAAAGCTCAAGAAATTCATGTGAATATTTATCTATATTTTCATAATTATGCGTTTATGTCAAATAAGTAGTGTGACAAAGGGCTAATTTGTATAGTACATCATATTTATACAGAATCAAATAATTAATATTCTCAAATATTAAGTAAATCAAGGGATAAAACAAGGTGAGAAAAAAATAGAGGAGAGAATCCAAATGGGCCGAGAGGATATATTGCGCCGATAAGTGAAAAAAAGTGAAATAACGGAAAGCAATTAGTCATGGGAAAGGTAGGATGCAAGGTTTATCTAATAAAATATTCCGTAAAAATGTAACCAGATGTATATAAGATAAATGAAAGAAGGAAAGCGAGGTGGTGAAAGTGCAAGGAGATTAGAAGATGTGAGAAATCAAAAGAAACAAAAATATCAAAATACGAAAGAAGAGAGAACACGAAATGTGAGTAAAATTAAATACTAAATGTTCTTCAATGATCACAGCAGGGTGGAGAGGAGAAAGGAATCGTACGTCTGTGTGTGATTAACGTTAGTATCTAAAATCGTTCAGATGATTTTCCTAAAATTGATAGATCTGGCAGAACTAGAAAACGTGGGAATTTGAAACGGTATTTTTGATATTTTCATAATTTTCTCAAATTTAGCTCCAAATTGTTGATTTTTCTGGAATTGAACAAGAGAATCTAATGGGCGCGTGTCCTCATTTTCGTTAAAACTATGTGAATTTTCAAAAATTGCAAACGTTCAGCAAATTTTTCGGCGCCTTCGCACATCTACAATATAAAGATAGAGTTTTATCTTAATGAAATCCGTTCTTAAAAGGCAAATATTTATATAAAATTACGTAGAGAATAAGATTATTATGACCAATTTTTTCGAAAATACGAGTATTTTTAGTGTAATTGTGCTTGCAATGTAGGTATTTTTTTGAACATTTTTCTCAAAGATTGAAATTCTATCTTTATTTTTTTCTCGAATAGACAAATTGTGCTTTAAAAAATTGCGATGACCTCATTTTCGTTGCATTCTCTTAATTTCAAAAATTGTAAATGAACAATAATGTAAGAAAGTCTGTAATGTTGTAGCACAATAATTTTGATTGTTCTTAATTATTGAAGTAAATACAATAATGGTTATGATACTTTCGAGTTATGATACTTGCAAGTGAGAACTCCAACCAAGCAGTTCTAGTTTTAAGCCAAATTCTAGTATACTTTCGACACGGTACTAGTAGTTTGTATGGATGAAGATTGTGAAGATCGATTGCATTATTAGTCGTTCCCGTGATTTACCCGATTAATTTTGAAGCGGTTGCGAGAGCACTTCATTACATATTGCTTTATGAACTGTTCTCGTTCTTTTCCTTCATTATTCTGCCCCATTCTTTCATCCTCCGGACCAGATATTCCGAATTGGCTTACCCAGACACTACTAACATCAGCAGTCACGAATGTGACAACTGTGAAAGAGAGAGAGACAGAGCAAAATGAGGGGAGTGGTAGTGATAGAGAAAGTGAGAAAAAATATCAATTTGAGAGACGAAATATTATGAGATGGCGCACAAAAGGGCATCATAAGAGGAAAAGGAAGTGAGAAAGAGGCGAGTGACTTGAGAGAGCGAGTGAAAACGCAGAGAGAAATTGAGCGAGGAAAACGCAGAGGAAAGAAAGGAGTATTTCAAAAAGTAGTAAGTTTTCGAGACTGAAGTGAATTGACTGTACAAGAGGCACCGCGTCCTAACAGAATTGAGAACCGTTGATTCGTCATTCTGCGACCATCCTCAAAGTCAATAGAAGCGAAGACTTTTCGCGGAATGTGATTATGATTCCGAGCAATATTATTACGTAATGTGTAGACTACCGTTGTCGTGTCAGCCTTCATGTGTCAGACTGCATATCTTGGCTTCCTCACATCGTCGGCGCATCCCGTCCCCTTCCGCCAGCGCCGTCAGTTTTGGGCGGCGCCCGTCCCCGGGAGGCTTCTCTCGGCGGCGGATTAGGCGCGGTGCCTGCACAACCGCTTTGCGAACACACAAGTGGCGGCGTCCGCCCCGGTGCCGTGCGAACTTCTCGACAAGCGATGCGCTTTCTCCTCGGCTCACTTCGCCCGCCCTCGTCCTATACATCACCCCAACCCTTTAACTCATCCGCTTCAGCGTCCTGCTTTTGCTGTTGCACGCACGCTTCGATTCGCCCGCTTCATCCATTTCGATTCGTCCGCTTCGGCTCGCCCGCTTCGGCTCGCCCCGCCTTCGTTCGGCTCGCCCGCTTCGGCTCGCCCGCTTCTTCGGCTCGCTCGCTTCGACTCGCCCGCTTCGACTCGCTCGCTTCGACTCGCCCGCTTCGGTTCGCCCCGCTTCGGCTCGCCCGCTTCGGCTCGCCGCTTCGGCTCGACCGCTTCGGCTCGCCCGCTTTCGGGCCCGCCCCGTTTACGACTACGCTCGCCCGCTTTTGGTGTGCTCGCTTCCTCTTGCTCGCTTAAGCTTGCCCCTTTCTCTTCGTCTTCTGCAGTTTGCCAGTTTCCGATATTACTATTGGGGGAAAAACCGTACACAGGGATTAGTGTGCTACCCTTACAAGTATCACTAGATACCGGCGAATCAATCCCAGTCAATCCATGTGGACTTTTTGGTGGATAAAACGGGTTCGTTATTGGTTTTATGTGGGTTCTCCCAGAGTATTAGACGTTCTCGGGAACGCCAGCCCAGAAGGTTTAAATTGTTTAATTGAGATATTTACATGTTTGAAATGTTATTCTCCTCATTATCGTTACTCAAAAAAACAATACACTGCCGCATGTCATGATGTACTATGCCATTGGTACCTTTTTCACACTTGTATACTAGTCATTTCAGCTTCCACCGTAAGCCGTAGCCTGTGAGCTGACGGAAACCCGGATGCCAGAGCAAATGGAACCGATATGTCTCTGCCTCATTTTTCCAATCCCAAAGCGAAGGACGATACAGTTATTACGAGGGTGGGTAATATTTTGCCTGTTCGTTCTATTGTCGTAGAATGACTGTCCAGGTTTCTGTACTTGTCATTGTTAAGAGGACACCGATCATCTTCTTGTGGAACGTTTGAGTGTCATTATCTCGCGTTTGCTCGCGGTATTTCCATCTAGCATGGCTGTTTGCACAACATTAATTGCCATTTTGATATCAAGAATTTGAACATTTGAATGTACCATATGCTGCAATTCGAGAAGTTTTGCAAAGTTTTTTCTGCACAACTTTAGGGTTAAAGTGTTTACTAGTGAATTAAATCGTTCAAAAGAGATTGATCAAGCCTACAGGTTGAGGAAACGGCATGACATCTAACATCATCTTCTACTGATCTGTATAGCAAATCCGTGCCCTGATTTTGAATAATCGACGGGTGACTGACTATTGATGAATGGGAAACCATAAGTGTTATGTTCAGAAAACAGGCCGACTTCGTTAAACAAGCTTTTATGCACAACTTTTTATACAACAAGTGGGTCTATCATCCAGTAATCCAAAAGAAAGTACCGTTGCACAAGCCAAGATATCAATTAATCCACGAGATGTCCCTAATAATAGCCCGTCGACAAAGATACCGTCACAAGAATGCCAAAATTAACTCGTCGGGTCGTATACACTATTTACAATAGCACAGTCTTAGCACGGGCACTTCCACGATCTCTTGAACTGCCCCGGCGGTGGCGGTGCCGGCTTATCAAGCCCCCGGCGCCGCAGACTCGCTCCTGGGGTGAAGGCTCGCCGAACGTCTGCTGGCTGCCCATTCGCCAGCGTCCTCCCTGGTCTGTTGCCCTCACTAGCCGTCTTGCCCGCTGCCGAGCGCTGCCTGTTTGGCGCGCTTTTTGAAGGAGGTGTTTACAACCGCAACAATAAGCATATTAGTCATAATTTTGCGTAAGAAAATGCCGAGTTCGATTGTCAAAATGGTCTATGGTTACAATGAAAATGCACTTCAACGTAATTTCGCCCACCTGTTTAAGCACTTCCAAATCTGTATTTCCAGATGTTAAAATACTTTGGGTACAAATCCTCTTTCGTCAGAGCGAATTATCATATTTTTTGGCTCGCATAAAATGTGTTGAGAGGCTGTGTTCTAATCTGGCCTAATAAGGAAGCGGAGCATACGTGGCTGAACCCTTAAGCGCGCGCGTCAAATTTTCGGAACATAAGTGAGCGCGCGGCGCACGGAGTTCGACAAGCAAATTTCCGTGATTATATTATAATATTTGTGATTCAATTTATGACACATATCATCACAGTCAATTATTAAGGCACATTCAGTCCATTATAACATACTGCTGCTTCCTCTTCGTATTCGAGCAAAAGTTTTGTAAAGTGACAGGTTTCTCTCTCAAAATCATCCCTGGAACAAAAAGTTATTGTTTCTCCAAAAAGATACGATTTGAATTTACTAGTTTGCGTTCAGAGAGGATAAAGGATTTTTCCATCAACGTGGAGAGATCAAGTTCATAACAGAAGGATAATTTGAGACTCTACATAACTCTAACGGGGCGCGCCCAGTATGCGACAGACAGTCCGTCGATGACAGATCCACCAATAATTGAACCAGGATTGAGCGAGGACAACGAAACGTCACACACAGGAAACCAAGACTACACTGAAAGGTTACGCGAAGTGATACCGAATGTCGACTCATCTATCGGAAATCATAGCGTGTGATACCTTTACCCAGTACTTCGTCCTTTTGTGAGGCGTATACTTGAAATCCTTCAGGGACAACACGGTAAGCCATTGTTATTTAACATGTTGTGTTTTTTCCTTTTCATTGACGATAATATATTAATAGTGAATTAAAGTTAATTGTTTCTAACCACGTTTATGCATATGACTGGTACGAATGATCCGCAGAACAAATCTCGCTGTAATTATCCTAAAAAGCTCTCACAGGACTCTAACAAGCGTTCATCCCATCTTGTCATAAGGTCCCTATTTCTATTTCATAAAGGCGATGTTAGATATTATGACAAATGTTATATTCAATATTCATTAAGATAGTGTTGAAAAAGTTATTTCTCAAGAACGGTAGAAAAGTCGGTTAGTAGTCAACTGGATGTATAGGAAACTTTCAGAAGATAGGAATCAAATAGGAAACTTTCAGAAGATTGAGACTTGATATCTTTATTCACTTGATTGGGACCAGAAAAAATAATTTTTTTAAATTGAATTGAAATTGTGAGAAAATGTTGAAAATATCGTAGAGGCTTCATGTAATGTATCCTCAATTAATACAATTTCATTTCAAATTGGCAGGGTAACGGTTTAGGTCATGATCAGTCAAGGAATATTCATTTTGGAAACTTTCTGTGAGTGGCTTTGGCGTATTGTGAAATCACGTATCATCAAACCGACTTTCCCAGTAAAACAACTTTTCAATAGGAGAGGATCCCAGAATTTTGACATCGTTTGTCCGCAACATTTACGAAACTTTCTTTTATAGTACAAATATTACTCTGTTTACATGTATGCATACGAGAAAGTAAAAGAAGTAGATAAAAGCAACTGTCTAATACGAAAATCAGATGTTTAAGAATATATATTAGAAAGAGCGCTCTTTTCTGTGAAGCAGAAAAGGCATCTATCTTACCTTTACTCGCGTAATTATTGCTTTGCAACGTAAATATCGTGTAGTATTCAGTGGAATAAAAGAGAAAAACAATAGGGAGAAGTCCTAGTTTGAGTAATTTAGAAATTCACATTAACATTTTCATCAAGAGGAAAATATCCAAAACAAATGTATTACCAATCCTAAAATATACAGTGCGATGGAATATTAATCATAAAATCTGCATTACAACTCGAAATAACCCTTTATTGTTCTATTTCATGCAGTACACTTTAATACTAAATATAAGTTTCGAAATAAACATCCGAGGACTACAATTCTACTGAAAAACTCCTAACGTCTACAGCTAAACAGAAGAACGTAGTTTAAAATGCAGAGCCTTTACTAATTTTATGGAGGTTTTTTAAACCATTAATGCGAAAATAATTTTTGTTTGCATAGCGCTCCACCCATTGTCGTCGTTTGTGTGCGCGTCATTGTCAAGCCCGCTGGCTGCATACTAGAAGATGATATTCAAGACATCATTGAGTATTTAATACATACTGGCATCTACAGTGTAATTTCATATATCGTGTATAGACGGAAAATAAATCATTCTACAGTGCACATCATCAAGACTCCCACCGATATACATATTCTGAAAAAGCAGAATTGTTGTTTGCATGCTTCTAGATGTAGATCTGGATTCAAAGTAGAACATTGTATCATTCATGGGAAACACTAATTCATTTATTCCTTGTGTCGTTTTGCTGGTTTCACTCGCGTAGTTTACAAACGGAAATTTTACACATTCACTTTCAGGAATACGGTCTTTGGCCGGACGAGTCGTCTCAACAAACTGATAAGTGCATTAACACAGATGACTAGGTAAATGTGTTTTTGGAAACCTTTCACTAAAACCACTGTCCTAATGTAGATTATATTTTTGGTTTTCTAAGCAATTTTCACATAAAACAATAGCAGCAATAATCTATACTAATAAAAGTGAATTCAACAATAAGTAACGGACGTAGAATACCTCTAAACGTAGTGTGTGAACAGATACTAAATTAGTGGGCAGGCGTTTTTTCAGGATTATCTTAGTGTTCTTGTAAAGTTTGGTGTTAATTAATAAACACAAAAATGCGGACCCACTTGATGTACGGTTGCTGAGCAGATTAACCTTAATGCGTTTGAGGCGAGATAGCACATTGTAGACATGGCATCCCAAACCATAACACTTGGCGTTTGTCCCGCTATGGCGCAGAACATTGCAAGTTGACAGATTGCGATCACCACGGTAGCATCGAACATGTACGTGGCCCATCGCTGTAGCTCAAAACTGAAGCGAGACTCATCCAAAACACTATGTTTTGGTACTTAGCCACCAGTGAACACGTGAACATGCCCATTATTGTCTGAGAGATTGATGATTTCTGGTCAATGGAATCGACGCACTGGTATGCATACTAGCAGTCCACCTCTCAGCAGACTGCGTCGAACCATCGACGCAGACCTGACTCACCCGTTGCTGTGCTTCCGAAGTCAAGCCATCACCGTAGACGACGCCGTCCTGTCGATTACGACCATGCGGACAAGATGCGCATTTGTGATCGCACTGTGGTCAGTTTGCGTGGTCCAGTACCTGCTCATCGCTATGAACGACTCCTTTATTCTGTATCCTCTGGTTTACACACACATACATCACTGTCGTTGCAGCGCCCCCCGTTCGAGCCGCAATGTCACAGTACGACAAACCCGCTTCCCGAGACCGATCATTCTGCCCATTTCGAACTCAACGAGATGCTGAAATTGCGCCCTTTGGCGTCGACGAGACATATCGGCACTTGCTTGCATGTTTCCACGTCGTTTGACGCCTCTACATCGACTGAGTGTGACACTGATCTCACATGTTACACAAAGAAGGACGCTGCTAGCCCAACATGCTCGCCATCTTTGTGCAAATTTTATCACTTCTTACGACTACACTGTTCTACATATCACACGGTTTTAAATGGTTTTCGACCATTTCTTCTGGATGTTGCAATTTTCACAAACACATTGTATATTACCGCAAGAGGCCAGTAGCGATATGGGCAAAACTAATATAGAGGCCAGCAGCAGAGGGTAAGATAAACGTTTTTAAACTAATAACAATTTAATCTAAAATAAAATGAATGACATTGTTTTGATATTAAATTTTGAACCATTACATTAAAAATAATCTTAAACACCGTTGTTTATAAAAATTAATCATTTTCCTCTTTCTCAAAGATTGGATATGAAGAATGTCCAGACAACGCCGGGTATTTTGATAGAATGGAAGATTCATTTACATTAGGACGAAATGTACAGTAGTGCTCAAAGACCGCATTACCTTGCTCACATTTGTAATCTGCAATATAATCCTTAAAATACATCACTGATTTACAAAAATCGAGTAAGCTATGAAATCAAAAACATCAATATAATCCACGTAAAATTTATGATTACCTTTTTTGAGAGCATATTGGATTAGGGAAAATACAGAATGCCCATTTTCTTTAGGTGATGTGTTACCTAATTTGTTACCTAATTGTTTTACTTCGGAACACTTCGAAAATATTGAAAAGAAATCTCAACTTTTTTGAGGTCGGCAGGGATCCACATTCAGGGCTGTGCTTTCGGAACCACAGTGCCACGCGCCTGTTGCATCCACCCCGCTTATGCTCATGAGTTTTCCTGTTTCCCTCCTTCTTACTCCCCCACTGCTCCATTTTGTTCATAACGCATCTTCGTAATCACACCCAGAAACTAGTGGTGCCTACAGAATGGCTCAGACTTTCCCGTATTAGTTTTTTCTATTCCTTGGGTCTCCGCTAGCTATTCGGAATTGCCACAAAAACTTTCTTGCAAGCTGTCCATCTATCACCGCCAAAAAGTACATTTTTTGTCATTTTCTTATTTTTCGGTTTCCTATTGGTGGAAAGGAAATATAATTTTGAAATATTAAGGAAACAAAAAACCTAGTCATAAATGGCAATTTTTTCTTTAAAAATTATGTGCCGTTTAAGAGAAAATGGCGTTTTAAAGCGCTATTAAAAATGCTAAATTTGAAGCTCATTTCCACGAAAATTTTTGAGTTTTCAAATACTTTCGGCGGTGATAGATGACAGCTCTGACAAGAAAGAGTTTGTGTCAATTCCGAATAGCTAGCGAAGACCCAAGGAAATAGAAAAGTAATACGGGAAAGTCTGTGCCATTCTGTTAGCACCACTAGTTTCGCGCAGCATTACATAAACTTTCCCCATACTACGTATATCACTCCGTGTATACGTACGTATACGGGAAAGTTAAAATCAGTACACAAATTCAAAAATGCCCGCCAGTTTTTAGCATAGTATCATTTATGTAGGGTATGTATTTCGACTTTGTGGGGTCAGATTAATCCGACGTTTGCCTGCTAGCAGTGTCTCAGACCTGGCCTTTTTCCATTTATTATCCACTCCTGTAAGGGAATACATGTGGTAAGTAGGGTGGTATTCTCATCACCATAACTAGCATACGTGTCCTGCCTGAAATTTTTCGTCACGCAGTTTTAGAAAATGAGACGAATGTATTAAAAACTACAGCTCTATTTTTGCCTGGACCGAAAATCAATCCGAGATCGCACCACGTAATGCTAACAAGCTGTACATGTGTCACACGAGGGACTACTAATGTCATTATCTATAAATATATGTAAATAAAAGGGAATATGCTCATATGTGTCGCTGACTGATTTTGCTGAAATATTTACCCCTTTGTTATTATTAAAAATGAGAGTTTTTTAAGAGTGGTTTGAATTAAATAGGAAATTTTGGGGCCAAGTATTTATTAGTTTGGGACGAGTCAAGCGCCCCCAACTCTACGCAACCCGCCGCACAGTCACGAATAAGCGTCTTCCCTGCATACACGTATTCCTGCCCCTGCTACGGTGAAATACGCCGGAATTATTATTTCAATCTCGCACAAGTAAATTAATTTCTCCAATATTGTGTATTATGCCCAAATTTGAGGGAAAACGTTTTAAACATTAGGGAACTTGACAATCATGTCGAAACCAGGACAATTGAACAAACCCTTTAATCAAAATTGCTCCATCTATTAGAATGAAGTGCTTAGCGTAAAACGTGATTAACAATCACGTGATCAGTAGTGTGTGTGATGTGTAGTTCAATGTAATAGCGAATCATTGCCGAGTTCCCTATAATAGATGAAAGTAGTGCCAGAGAATGGCACATACTTTTCTTGTACTGGTTTACGTATCTCTTTTGACCGAACCGTAAATGATAATGAATAAAGAAGGTCCTACTTTACCTCCTGAGGCACTAGAAGAGTGAGATGTTGAGGTGGTGCTCGTGGAGGCGCTTTGTCGGTGTCACCCGCTCCTCGTCTTAGGCTGCCCGCAGCGCCTCGTCAGCGCCCGGCCGCACCCTCATGCGCCTCCGTCGCGCCCCCGTGCAGCTCTAACGCGCAGGAGGGGGGAAGGAGGAGGCCGGGCGGAGAGGGCGCTTTGCTCGGGGACCGTGCCGCCCGCCCCTGGAGCGGAACATGGCCGGGGGGCGAGACAAGGCCGAGTCGGTATCTAGGCAGCAAATCCTATTACCGCGAGGGGGGAGAAGGAGGAGGAGGACAGTGAGGTAGGTGGGGCGGTGCATCGCTGACGGGCATTGCCGCGCTGTCGTCGCGTAGTTTCTCGCCCCCGCGCTTTACCCGTTTGTCCTCCCGCACCCCTGTTGCCTCCTGTATGGTTTTCCCAACCATTTTGATCGCATTTCCTCCCTTCACCACTCTTTACCCTTCGTCCCTTCTTTCCCAATAACCCACCCCTTTTCCCTTCCTCGTTTCTTTATATTTTATCCTTCTAGGCTCCTTTCTCTATTCACTCTCGCTTTCCCTTTATGCGGCCATTTTCCTTACCTTATCTTTCCTCCTTGCTTGCCCATTGGGTTCTTCCTCACTTCTTTACCATTCTCCCCCCATTTCCGTGCCTTACCCCTTTTCCCCTTTCTTCGTCTGCATCAGTTACCCACCCATTTCTCTTCCACGCACTTTCACCCTTCCTCTCTTCCCCACCGATTTACTCTTCATACCCCTTTCCTCGTCACCCCCCCTTTCCTCTTTGACCTCCCCTTCTTCCTTCCCTGCCGATTTTCTCCTCCTCATCTGTTTAGACTTATCCGCCCCTTCCCCACCCTTCCTCATCCATTCTTCCTCACATCTTTCCTGATCCCCCATCCATTTCCCATTCCTCACTCATGTATTTTCCTCGTCTATTTTCCCTTCCCCACTCTTTGCACCTTTCCAGCTCGTTCTTCGAATATCATTTCCTCTTCGCCCACTCGCTAACTCTCCACCTCCTTCACAATTCTTTTCCTACTCATTTTCGCTTGATTCTCCTTTCTCATATCCCCTCCTTCTTCTCTCTTCTCTTCTTTTTTATTTCCTTCTTTCTTTCTCGTATTTACCTTCATTGGTCTTTATTCCTGCTCCGTTCATTTCTGTTTTTAGCTTGTCACCTTACAGGTCACTCCTTTTCAGTTCATATTCCGTTCTGACAATGTTTTCGTGGAATCAAAATCGGTATTAATTAATTTTTGGATTTACAGAGAAGACGCTTTTGAAATAGCAACGAGTATGATCAACTTATTTACAAGAGTGTTAACCATTTTGCATTCCATGTGAACTGTAACAAAACAATATTTCAAGATTTTTTTGTTTTTCCTTTCTGTGTGCATATGTTAATATTTTCTTATATCCACAAACGTATAAAATATCTGAATGTCAATTTTCCACAGTCTCTGAGAGAATAATTATGAAACGCTTCCGTACATTGTTAATAACATTGAATCATATTGGTATGGATATTGTAAATGTTTTATCATTAAACGTGGAACTCTCCCCGTAATTTATTACACTATCCAATAATGTAATAAAGGAAAATAAAAGTTTCATGAAAAAATATGTTATTCTTTAGAATGAAATGATGAAGGAAAATTTTGTAAATGATCGAACAGAGAATGGTATGAAACTCAGAGGAAACTTGAAAACTAAATCTCTTTGTGTCTTCACAAATAATCTTTAATACTCCTAGTCACTTCATAAATCACAAGTAGCCTAGGGCTCCATTGTGGCTTTAATTGCTGATAAACTGTTACACACATTTATCTCTAACGCTTTATACTTGGTTTGACGTCATAGCTGCGATCCGATTTGATTCCGCTCCTTCTAGATTGGTGGTCTGCTGGCCCTTGTCCTCTCTAGTTTCTGGTTCTTTCGTTCATCCTTTTATTGATGCACTTGGTATTGTTTTACATTCCATACTATATTTTATCTATTTTAGAGAGTGTATCTCTAAGTGCAATTTATTCTTGTTTTCTTTCCACACATTTTCGAAAGAGAGGGTAACGCCCCTTCTTCAACATCTCGTTACGTACAGCACGTTTTTTAAATAATTTTGAAAGAAAAGTTCTTGCAAATATCATATATACTTTTTTCAAATTTGTTAATTATCTTGTTATTTTAAAAATAATTGTATACGGTCTCATCACCTATTACAATCAGCATATTGGAAAGATGGTTGAGAATAAATATTCCAGTTTTGACAACACTAACCGATGTGCACTTAAACGTTTCAAAGTCACTTTAGAAAGGTGCAACTGGTAGAAATAAATACAAGAATAAATACGAAAAATAAATAGATGTGTTTTAGTAAAGGCGATAAATGGTGATAATAATGAGTAATCAGAAGCACTAGCAGAATAATAATATATATGGACAAAAAAAACGAAGAGGTATAAAAAATAGAGAATAAGGGGAAAGAAAGTTAGAGGGAAGAACGAGATGGATGGAAGAGACGAGATGGAGGGAA
>JAHLJT010006054.1:0-28929 GCA_031308135.1 Acheta domesticus
CTGCGATTTTTTTTAACTTTGTCCTGAGAGGAATCAGCTGTTTTGCTGGCATCCAATCGGGAGCGTCTATTTCGCTGCAGTGACGTCACTATGGTGACGTTAAACTCCTGATGGATGAAACCGGCAACAACCGATTTCTGTCAGGGGCAAAGTTATGAAAATTACAGTATAGGTTCCTATGACTACTATCAAACAAACCGATATGATGTGAGATATTCGAACAGAGACCCTCACGCGCCAAAAAAATGAAAACCCAAGACGGGTGGGGGGGGCATCAAAATGGAATATCTCACGATATTTCGCGTCGTTTCCGGTTATGCAGCTATATACTGCGATTTTCGTAACTTTGCCCCTGACAAGAATCAGCAGTTGCCGGTTTCATTCAATCGGCAGCTTGAACGTCACCATAGTGACGTCACTTTGGTCAAATATAAGCTCGGGATTGGATGGCAGCAAAACAGCTGATTTCTGTCAGGGGCAAAGTTAAAAAATCTCAGTATATGTTATGCTCGGTTATAGGAGTCGCATGATCGCCCTCGCTGCTCAATACAGTCGCGATCATGCGATCCACTTTTTTCATACCAAAGTCCGGCAATAAGGTTTTCTGTCGAAGATTCTCCTTTTGTCTTCCATCTTAACATTACAATACTTTCTATATTCTGCGTGAGCAGTAACGAGGAAAAAAATGAAGATAAAACTTTCATCGCGATAGGACCATGTCAACATTTTTGAAACAATCACAAAGAAATCGAAATGAATGAAGGATAATTTCAAGGTCCTATAATCTCGCTTTGCATTCTTTAAAATCTAAGAATATCTCATATTAAAAAAACACGATAATGTGGAGATCTCGTAGGTGTGAAATATAACCCAAATACGAAGCATTCAAATAAACAGTAATATTGAGATTAAATTAGACTTCCTTTCATAGAAATTGTTGTTCAAGTATGATTCCGATTTATAAGAGCGTTTCCAAGTTTAACTTGGTGGTACCATGGATGAATACAGTGGTACTATATAGATATATATAATTATAATTTCTCTGTGCTGGTCAGTGTGAGCACGGAATCTCTGTGAACAGCTGCGTCCGAAGATGTTTCGTAGTACTGCCAAGCAAAGATGGTGGATGTCAAGCCTGACGTTATTGTTCTGATGTAAAATTGAGCAATTGTGAACGTTGAAACTTGTGTCAAAGAGCCGTCTTCGAAAAAGGCATCATGTGAGCAGCACACGAAAACATTCTGCCTAAACACATCCAGGCATGTGTTGGTAAAGCCGATGTTTCCTTTATTGATTGTGCGACTTTGTACTCCGTATCAGACGTATTTGTAAACGATATGATAAATTAAAAGTAGTATTGTAGGGAAAAAGTACCACGCGCAAAATGGAAATTGTCGGTGAATTTGAATACAGTAACAAAGACCTGATAGGTCATGGAGCTTTTGCTGTTGTCTTTAGAGGAAGACACAGAAAGGTAGTGTGTTTAGATTAGTCACGGCTATGTTGTGTTTGCAACATTGGTACATGTGTGTTGATAATGTTCCTTTATGTTAATTTCAGAATCCAAGTTTTGTCGTTGCCATTAAAAGTATAACAAAAAAGAACTGGCCAAGTCACAAAACCTTCTTGGAAAAGAGATAAAAATTTTGAAGGCAAGTATCCCAGAAAGTGTTGCGAATCTTTTGGTGTATTATTGCAATTTCATTGAAATAACAGTTAATATTTTCTTGTTTTCTTCAAGTAATGAAAAGATGAAATCCTACATTGTCAATGGCTAAAACTTATGGGTTGTTTGTAAATAGTGCTTTGTGAATTCGGAAATTAATTTTTGTTTATCAGGGTTCGAAATATATTTTGTTAAAATTATTGAAAGAGAGGGATATAAATATTAGAACAAATTTCATTGTTCTGTTGCATTTGATTTGAAGTAATATCAAATAATTGTAAAACATTTAAAGGAATAAGGTAGACAGTTGTAAGGGACCCTTTAATAAATTAGGAGCTTGTCATTTCCGTGATCCTTTGAATAATCATTAATATTATATACTTATAAATGTATCATTCATATTAAATTTTTATGTATGTTATGTATAAGGAGAAGTTTCGAAAATGCAAGTTTTTAATAATTTAGTTTTAACCCTTGAACGGATATGCCGGAATTAGTCTCAGCAGCTGGTGTGTTTCAGCATTGAGATCAAATTGAGACAGGCTAGAATCAAGAAGACGAACTAGTTAGGTCATGTTATGTTCTTTTTGAAGAAGATCGCAACAAAGGGAAATTGTGACATTGCCTGTGAAAGTTACTGATCAAGAGAAGTGAAAATGCTGGTTTTGTTATTAAAAAATGAAGAGTTTTGTATGCAAATGAAGATGAGCATAAAGAGCCTGAAGAGGTTATCAAGCATGACAGAGTCTTTTGAACAACAAAAGTATTTAATATTGCTCGACCTCATCTGTGCTGTTGACACACACTAACTAGTCCTTAAAAAATTTCAAGATAATGTTATGGCCTCATCGACTGTGCTTTACTACTATTTACTGCTATTGTAGCACATTCATATCAGCTGGAAGATGGAAGAGTAGTAGTGAATAAAGAAATGGAAGCACGTTGAGAAAATTAAACTTAGGTTCTGGATGAATTATCACCTGGAAAAAGAGCTATCCAAATTAAGTAGATCTACATGGCTAGACTGATGGATCAATTTATGAACTATGTCAAACTGGAACTTAAAAGCTTCACACACAAAAAGCTGTTGATTATAATCAAACCCAGTTGCAAGAACCACCCCAGACTGGGTGTCGTTTAGTGTACTGCCTGGTTACAGTTCTGGAAAATTGTGCTGATTGAAGAATAGCTAATAGTTTAAAACAGGCACCCGACTTGAGAATGGAAAATTATTGACTTCATCATGTTTGGGATTCCAGAGAAGTGAAGCAGATCCATGTCTCTTCATGAAACTGGGAGGCTTTGTGAGATTTCCTTTGATCTTTATGTAATGACAGAACGATCGCTGTGCACAGTGATTAATAACTTCAGGATGTAAGTTATGAATTGGCAAAGGTGTTTAAAATTAATTCACTGTTTCATCATAAGTTTTGAAATTAAAAGGAAGGATTGGTTCTGTACATATTAATGAAGCTTACTACATAAAGATTATTTGGAAAAGTTCGTTATGAATGCCCGCAGGTGTGTTGTAATTCAAATAGTCGAGGAATACTATAGAGTTGAGTCCCCTTGATGATAATTTTTGTAAAAGCGAGTTATTGGTGCAGTAAATATATCTGTATGTGGAACCAGGCCTGGTGTTGCCCATGCTATAGAAAATACTATCTCAAAGATAAGAAAAGTCAACAGAATGTGTTGTCAAAGTTGAAGAGCATTTTTGATATTTGAAGAGTATATTGACTGCAGAATTACCTAGAGAAGTAATATTAAAGAAAGTATACTCATCAGCTACAGTGATGTAAGATGACCTTTCATATAGGACATTTGATTTCTACTGTTCTGTCTTGACACCAGTGCAAATGCCATTGCTACCCCAGAAGCTGGGATTTTTAGCAGCTATTATTGAATCAGCTCATGAATTCTTGTGAATTATATTTTCTTAACTGAATTCTCAGTCAAGTGACAAAATCAGATTTATTGTATTTGACATGAAGCTGTAAATCATTTAGCACAGAATCCTAATTTCATTGTAGGATGAATCATGTTGATCTGAGATTTTTGTCAGCAACATTGAATGAGATCATTTCAAGGAAAACTTAACATAGATTTGTCGACTTGGCTATTGTATTCTTTTTCAGAAATTATGGAATAGCATTTAACTAAATTAATAAATACAGGATCTTTAACTTAACTTGCAAGCCATGTCTGAGTGCACTTGATCTTGTTTTGGTAATTTGGCAATGCATCTCTTTGCCATCTTTCAGACAGCCAGGCCTGGCATGTCAGATAGCAGAGAAGGAGGCAAACATCAGGTCGTAAGCTGCAGCATCTCCATTTCTGTGGTTTTCCCATTTAAAACTTTGCGCGGACAAGTACACAGCTCACACGCCGAAATCATTTCACAATGCGCAGAGTGGGTGGGGTGGGCTGAGGCTGCAGCATGGAAACAACCCTTCGCGTTTATCGTTCTGTCCAGAATGTTTAAAAACAAAACTTTACTGAAGATGTGGATGGACGTCTGACCGTTTGAATTTCACTTTTACAGCCATGTAACAATAATTATATTTAGTAGAGCCGCTCAGAGAGAAATCAGAAAGATATCTCGTAAAAATTACCACCAAGCTCTTCTTTATTATTATTATTAATTATTATTATTATTATTATTATTATTATTCCATTACATCACGACTAAAGATGTTATGAGTCGGCTGAATATAAAATCTACTCCAGGTTGCAACCAGCTACCTAAGGAGCAGATTCGGTGACTATCAGTGCCTCTACAATACTTTACGCAAAATGTGGGCTGTTCCAAATAAAGCAATTTCTTGCACTTCCCAGTCTTTTGAATTACCTGGGAGTTTAGACAAGTTCTTACTCAAATTTTGCGGAACAAATCCCAGAGCTCCGATAACTATCGGGACGACCTGTGCTTTTACGCCCCACATTCGGCTGATCTCGATTTCCAAACTCTTGTATTTAAGACGTTTCTCTGCCTCCTTGGTAACGACGTTTTGATCGCAAGGTACAGCAACATCGACAAGTAAACACGATTTTTTCTCCAAATCCCGGATAACTATATCCGGTTTGTTTGCCGCTATCGTGCGATCAGTTTGAATTTGTTGGTCGTACAATATCGTACACAATCCAACAGACGTCACCGGTTTCGGTGAGTGTTCGTACCACTTGGGGCATGTGTTTGGAACTTCGAGGGCGGTACAGATCTGCCAGTGGAGGTAGCTACACACCCTGTCATGTCTTTTCAAGGTATTCGGTCTTTGCTAGGATTGGACAAGCTGAGACAATATGATCAATGGTTTCTACTTGCTCCTGGCAAATGCGGCATTTATCATCTTGGGAAATTTTGAGAACCGCTTTATCATAATGTCGTGTTCTCAAGGCCTGATCTTGGGCAGCTATTACAAGTGCTTCCGATTCTGGCTTCATTCTTCCCCTTTTAAGCCACATAAATGATTGATCTTTATTGATCTGCACCTTGTCCATTCTTTTTAGGTATTGTCCGTGGAGTGGTTTGTCTCTCCACGATTTCTTTAACATTTTTTGTGTCTCACACTTCATGTTTAGCAGCATCAGAAGTTCAGTGTCTGTGTTATTCGACGTGTCTTGCCTAGTTTTCTTCGCAATGCTTCTTGCTACACTAACAATGCCTCTGTTTCCCATTCTTCGGTCAGATTTCATGACCTGCCTCATTAGAGGGTCATCTTGATGGCTGACTACATACTTTCCCAACCCGACTATTGCGTTGTGCCAGGAGGCCTCAATTTGTCTGAGGCCTCTTCCTCCTTCCTTACGTGACACATAAAGTCTATGTATATCAGCTCGAGGGTGGGAAACATGATGCATTGTTAGCAGTTTTCTGGTTTTTCGATCCATGGTGCGAATTTCTTGCTCAGTCCAGTCCACTAGTCCAAAACTGTATTCGGCTACAGGTACCGCCAAACTACCTATTGCAGATATTTTATTCCTGGAATTCAGAGCGGACTGCAGGACCAGTCTCACTCTTCTATAATACTCCCTACGAATTCTCTCTTTCATTCTGTCGTTCGAGATGGTTTCACATTCTTCAATGCCCAGATATTTGTAAGTTTTACCTGGCTCAAGATCTTGAATCACAGTGTGCGTATCAATTTCAATGTTCTCAGACGTTGTGAGTTTCCCTCTTTTTAAATTGATTTTTGCACACTTGTCAAGACCAAACTTCATGCAGATGTCATTGCTAAAGTCATTCACGACAGACAGCATTTGGGAGAGAATCGCTTCATTCTTAGCAAACACTTTCAGATCATCCATGTAAAACAAATGTGATACTGGCCTTTCATCACCATGGAGCTTGTAACCAAAGTCAGCTTGCGACAACTGTCTCGATAGTGGGATCAAACTAATGCAAAACAGCAGAGGGGATAGTGAATCTCCTTGAAAAATACCCCTGTTAATCTGAATACTTCTGGTTTCTACTGCTTCCTTTCCGCTGTGTATTAGTAACCTGGTACTCCACGACTTCATACTAGCCTTGCAAAATTCAATAAGTCTAGGATGAAATCGATAGATCTCCAGGGTCTTCAAAATCCAATCGTGTGGTACACTATCAAAGGCCTTTTGGTAGTCAATCCAAGCCATGCTCAAATTACGTTTGCGTTTCTTTACATCATTCAAGATGACTTTATTCAGTAGCAAGATTTCCTTACAGCCATAAGAGCCTTTACGACATCCTTTTTGTTCAGCTGGCATTAGATGATTCTTCTCTAGATGTCTGTACATTTTGTCAGCTATGGCTGCAGTTATAACTTTGTACAGTACTGGCAGACAAGTAATTGGCCTGTAGTTCTTCGCCAAAGAGCTGTCTCCCGCTTTGGGTAGCAAATACGTGATGCCGCGTGTGAGCCATTCCGGGATTCCTTTGGGTTTTCTAAAATTTTATTAACAGCCTTTGCTAGATGAGAATGTATTGCTGTTAATTTCTTAATCCAATAAATCTGGATCTTATCAATCCCGGGGGACTTCCAGTTTCCCATGTTCTTAATTGCTTGGAAGAGGTCCTCTTCCGAGAATTGGTGAACATCTTCCACTGTTTCTACAAGTTCATCGGCAGCATCAACTTCAGATTGAAGCCAAGATGCGTCTTTGTTGTAGGATCTGCTCTCCTCCCAGATTCCTGCCCAAAATGCTTCGACGTCATCTTTTGAAGGAGTAACAGCTTTGCCATTCGGTTTTTGAGTCAGATTGCGATAGAATCTCTTCGCGTCTGTTTCAAACAACCGGTTCTGTACACGGAAATCTATTCTACGTTTGTAACGTCTAATTCGTTGAGCCCATGCTTGAATTTTCTCTTTTAGCTTCTCAACTACCATTAGCCTGCTGGTGTCATTTTCAATTTGGTATTTTTGTTCAACATTGAATATTTTTCGTTGAACTTTAGAGGTGTGCGTTGATTTAGAAGATGCCTCAGCTAAGAGTGATATTTCACGCCGGGTGTCGGCTATCCGTTTCATAATTCTGTTCATCCATGGGGGTACAGAGCTGTTTACTCTGTTTTGCTGTCGGCCGTCGGTGTTCTTGGCTGGCCCCAAAATTATCTGAGATACTAGATATCCAGTTGCATATATGATGTGATTGATTTCAGTAATATCTAGATCTCTGCCTGGGGTCTCCACCACCTCATTTAAGACAGAATTCACTGTTTCTATCACTCTTTTAGCTTTGGCATTTTCGTATATTCTCCTCAACGGTTCGCGAGATTCAAACGGAAGTTGACTAACTCTTTCTATCTCGCGCCGAAGGAGATTTCGCATCATGTCCTTATCGTGTAATTCATTGCCAGATGAATTTTCACCACTGACGTGTGTTTCACTGGAAAGAGATGAACCTTCCACGGGATCATCATTTTCAAGTTCTACATGTTCGTCATGTGGATTGTTCGAGCGAAGTACATACTCCGCATTTCTCTCAATGTCAGCAAGTTGTTCTGCTGTGAATTTTCCACTGCTGAGTATGTATCGTCGTTGACTGGCAAGCTTCTTTGAGTCTAGGGTAGGTCTCATATCTGGGTTCCGCTCTCTCCATACCTTGAAAACTTCTATTTCTGAGCCCCCATTTTTCGCTTTTGCATAGTAAAAGCACCACATCACCTCCTTTAATTCATCCCGGGTCCATCTCTGACGATGGCTTCGAGCTACTGCCGGCTCTGGGTCCCTGGGACTAACATCCGTGGGATGGCCAGACGTCGACAAGGTGACATTAGCTCGGTTTCTGAGCAGGTATGGGACATTGGTAGAACAAGGCACGTTAAGATTCATTACATTGCTTGTTCTATCCATTTTGCTCATTGGTTTGAATTGAAGATTCGCAGGACGCAAGTTCGAGTTCACAGATCACACTTAACCCTCGGGTTGTTTCCTGCCATCCGTTACTGCGACCCACAGTGGCCTCGGGGCATCCCCCCGCAGGGCCCAGCAAGGGGTCCCTCCGATCGCCAGTCGGCATTACTAAACCCTACGGGATTTTCACTGACTGCTGAAGGCAGCCTCCTTCGCTGGCTAATGCAAGGTTCGGGCCTCCACTCTAATCAGTGGCCTGGTGTGCCAACCCAGTTTCTCTCCTGTACCCTCTATGGGCCGACAACAGGAAGTCCAAAGGTTCATGACCCTTCCCTCTCTACTTACTTCCCACTCTCCTCAAAATGGAGTACTTCTTCGTCTGACCCCTCACCTTCAACCTATTCAGCAAGGGAGGCCCTACCGGTAGCTAGGCTACCACTGACATAGCTTTAAGGCTCATGGGGGTACTCAAGCTCCACCACCAACTGCAAGGTCGTGTACTCCCTAGGTGGAGTTATTATTATTATTATTATTATTATTATTATTATTATTATTATGCGTATTGGCCATTTATAACCACGCTACATGTCATCTTCTGAGGCCTGGAGATTAGCCATTAGTCATTGTAATTCAGGTTGGATCAGCGTTACACTAGATCATATTTTATCCCCCAGGGTTGTTAGTCCTGGGCTATGGAAGATGGAATGATGATGATAATGAGAGATGAAAGGATGACACACACAGACATACACAAATACACACATTTCTGAGTAATAAACAATAATAAAAATATAATTTCCATTAAAAAACACACACACCAGACCAAGTAAATGCTCAAAGTGACCACAATTTGTCCTGAGACAGGCATTTACCCTTTTCAGTGTAGTGGCTGCAGTATGTTGCAGAGTAACAAGGATAGAATAAATGCTTCTCTTTCTTGAATTAAATTAGACACATTCTTCCTGCTTGAAATCTGAGGGCATATGGCCGAGGGTCGCTAAAAGTGAATGGGATGCCAGAGCATTACCAAATTGCTAAAACAAGAGGTGGGTGTTTCCAGACCTGGGATGCGAGTTACAATAAAGACCTAGTATAGGAGGATATCGATGTGTTTTCTTACATTATTGATTAAATTCGTATTTATCCTATTGTTTTCAGGATAAAAATCCGTATTGTAAATGGTTGTTTTTAAAATTGGATTTCAATAATCATAAGATCATGTTAACATTCATAATACTTGATAAGAAGTGTTACAAATACTATTGTTTCATTGTCACCATTATCGTGTCCCCTTGGTTTATATCCATTTCTCTTATTCCTTTCTACTTTGTTGTTTTGTGGGTTTTTGCTTCTCTCTGTCTTTGTATTTCCTATCCACCAATCATGTGGATCCAACAGTGTCAAACGGAGTCTGGATTTTAATTTCATCGAAAAGAAAATTTTAAGACAAAAAATTAGGCACAATATTTTTTACTTTCTAAAGCACTAATAAGTGTAATAATCATTTACATCGGTTACATTGTTTCGTTAATAGAAAATATGTAAATATTCATTAATACACATGGCAATATTTTCTCAGTATTGATGAATAATATTGAACACTAGTGGTGCTACATCGTCACATCAAATTCGCTGTATTTTCGCGGCAGCATTACACAACTTTTCTTAAGTTCCTTCTTAAGCGCGAGAAAGTAAAAACTCTAAAGGCAACTTTATGTGATTTTGCCTTTGTATTATAATTGAAGTAAATATTTATCTATTTATTTCAAGAAGTACTAAGCAAGCAAGATATATCCTTTATAGGCTTGTTGGTGTGCATTGTAAACATATGACTATAACAATTTCCAAATTTTTAGTATGTAAATCAGTTGTAGCTTCATTCAAACTGATCAAATACACTAGAAAAAAAGGAGCAAAATTAGTTACATAACTTTGAGGATCTGACAACGTAACTGAATTAAATTTTATGCTGAGCAAAATTCTTCTTGTTTATGATTATTGATAGAGGTCAAGACATAGAGGTCAGTTCTCAATACTCATTCTTGTTATTATAAGAGCAAATTGACAGTGAATCAAATTCTTCAGATCTACACCAAGTGTTTTTAACATTATTTTCCAGAGTGGAAAGATTGGACTCTCTAAGGAGCACTGAAATTTTATTTGTCTTAGTTCTTGTGTCAATGATTTCTTTATTGAGCCAGCCATATATTTATTAGATTATTTTTGAAGTTACTGGCATATATTTATAAATAATCAGTTACCAATGGAGTCCCACAGGGATCAGTGTTGGGCCCTATACTGTTTCATCTTGTACCAGCGATCTTGGCTCACATATAAGATCAAACTGGAACTGCTTTCCAGATGATACGAAGATCTTCGGAAATCCGTTTATTTCTTACAATGATTTACAAGAGATTTGGTGCAAGTAGAGGCATGGTCTCAGGAATGGTTGCTTCCCCTAACTAGTTCAAAAGGTTGAGTCCTCCCATTTTGGAAGGAGAGAAACCCTAAAAATCCATACTATATCCAGCAGAAGACGGTTGAGCAAACCGAATCACAGGTGGACCTAGGGGGTGATCATGTCACAGGATCTCAAGTGGGAGAAACAAGTTGCTGCCATCGCCAGAAAGGCAAATGCCACCGCTTACCTGATTCGGAAGGAATTTCTTGACTTAACTGTGCTACTTGTCAGTCAGGCCTATACGACCTATGTGAGGCCAATTTTGGAATATGCTCAATGTTGTATGGAGCACCAGTATTACAAAAAGGACATTCAGCATTTGGAGAAATTGCAGTGAAAGATCCTTGATACTAAGATAGCAAAGATAACTAACTGCCACAGGGTCTGCAGAACATGGACTACAATGATAGGTGTCAAAAGTTTAGACTCACGACACTGGTGCGCAGAAGAGAAAGAAGCGACCTCATTGAGACCCACAAGATTCTTAAAGGAGAGTATACGTACAAGAATTTGAGGAAATTTTCATTAGACGGCCAGATGATAGACTTCGAGGACTTAAAAGCAGATTGCAGAAAGAGGGAGTGCGGACCAACCTTTGTGCACAATTTATTGTCAATAGAATCGTAAATGCCTGGAATGCCTTACCACAAATTCATGTGTCTGCGAGAAATGTAATAGCATTCAAGAGGAAACTGGATCTAGCCAACCAAGAAATTGATGTGTCCTGATAAACTCTAGTGTCCTGATGCCCCTAAGTGTCATTATAAACTGATAAACTGTGCATTATGATATATGATGTGAAGTGCTGTGTAATAGATGTACGCATATCAGCTTTGCTGCTGCCGTATAATAAATAATCATAAATAAATAAATAACTTCCTATAAAAGATTATACATATCTCATTTACAGTATTAGATTCATTGCAAATTACATCACATGTGGCAATTCTTTGTTTATCATGCAAAAATCAGCTTTACAAGAATTAAAGTTCACAGAATTTAGGAACAGACTAAATATATCAAAGAGTGCACTTTTACAGTCAGTAACAAAAACTCAGTAACAATGTCAAGCAGGAAGTGATAAGTATCAACTGTGTATATTTCTGAGAATTGAGGGCAGAGCAATTAACGTTACTTGTGACAATATCAAGATTTCTGTCTTCACAATTCAGGCAGGGCTTATACTGCTCAACATTATAAAAGGTAATCAAATTTAATAGATGTCGTAATCTTCTATTGCCATGAACAAGTTCAAAATCAGTAACAGAAATAAATCCAGTGTATTAAAATCACCTATAATCAGACTCTTACCTTCTCAAACTTGATTGGATCATCAGCCATCAGTTCAACAGTCAAGTTATCAAACATATCAGTATATTGGGTGTATGTTAATGTAATAGCTTAATGTATATACATTAAGATGATAAAATAAGAGGCTTGAAAAAATTGCAATTCAATACCTAAAATGTCAGCGTCTGGTATCAAGTTCCTTACAGATTCCAAGTTTAAACATTTGAAATCAAGAGTATTCTTTACAGAAACGCCACCCCCTCTCTTCCAAAGATGTTCACAGAGAATAATATCATATAATTTTGTATAAATAATTTTAGATAAGTGTTGCCTTCAACGATAATTCCATAATCATAATAATATCAAATACAAACTAAAAGGTGCAACAGCACATACTTTCTCACGTTATTAGAAACGGTTACCTAATATTGTAATATTGCAATTTCTCTTCTATTATAGAGCCTTCTACATCAAATTGCTCAAAAAAGACTAAAATTTGACCTTAATAATTTTAATTATTTTGTAACTTTTTCTAGTTATTATATGGATCAAATAAGTTAACATGTATTTTTTATTTTTGTTTAAGTTTATTATTTCAGAAATATTGCATAATGAAATTTGCTAAAATGCAACTCGTCACTCTTTCTCCCCTTTTCTTCTTTTCTTCATTTAAAGTTTTAAAATAGAATATTTTGTAAACTCGATGAGCTAACAATTTTTTAAAAAATTTATAAACACACTAGAGTATTGTTGAGAACTCACAGAAAAAATCACAGTAACTTTTAAAAATATTGCTAGTGTGTAGTAGATTGCTGCAATAGATGTGTTTCTTGCATTACTGGCCATCAGTTAGTTTGGATGAAGCAGGAATTTAAATAACTTTTAGCCACTTTTATCATGTGTTCGGTTTGCTGCAAAGTGTCGTTTAATTTTATTGTATGTCCAGCTTTCAAAAATTGTCAAATTTTGAATTTTCATCATCTTCTCATCTGTTGAGTAAAAGAAATATATCAGTTTCTTAGTAATACCTTTATTGTCTGATTTTTCAGTGGACGTCAATGGATCTTCAGTAAAAAAATAAATAAAAAAGAAAATTGTGATAGAACTTTGTACTTTCTGAAATTTCTCATGGGGATATGGTTTTTGTTGCAATTTTCTTTTCTTGACGGGGTTTCTCCTATTGCAATTAAACACTTGTTTATCTTCTCTACATTCATTCCGTAGACACTTGACAAACTATCTGAAGAGCTTAAATTGTCATTTCCTTGATTTCCACTCTTTTCTCTATATTCACTGGACGATCTGCCACAGGAGTACATATCATTGCACTATCTTTCTCTCATTATAGATTCGTATTGCGACTATGTTCAGAAAATTTTACTCAAGTCCCTGGACAAGTGGTCTGGTGTATTTGACAAGCAATTATGTCAGGTGGGCTCCCCATCCATAGGACGCAAAGGGATTCAACAGTAAAATTCCGTTTCACTGGCACGAGGAAAAGCGAGTAGTAGAATTCATTTTGCTGTCACTCATCCCTTCTGAGGACAAGTGACATATGAGTTACTAATATTTATTGAAACTCTAGAGTCAGGCAGATGGTCATTCTTTTATTGTTCTTCGCACTTGTATCAAAGATTGATCAAACCCAATTCATTAGTGCAAGGGCAGGAGCATGTGCGCATATACTTGCAATAGATTTTTTACTTGCTCATATACGTATGGTATATACGGAGTATAGAGAAGTTATTAATGCTGCGCAAAAAAAAAACGGAAGATTGTTGGCAGAAAAAATTTATTGTCGGACTAGAATCAATTTTGAAATATTGCATTTTCTGCCCTACTAACATCTTAGCTATTATTTGAAAGCATCCAATTCTACCAAGAAGTGAGCAACTCACTGTTTCCATCTCTGTGTTGTCAAAAATATGTGAATTTGCTTGTCTAATAATGTTAATACAGTAATTAGAATATATGCAATTGACATCAAAATAATTACAAAAATTCTGGCTGCTCACTCATGAATTGCCTTTTGTCATAAAATAAAGAGTTCGGGACACCATTTCATCATTTTTCTTTCATTCAAATCACAGTAAATTTCTTTAAGGATTAGGTGTATTAAATGGTATATAACTAGACCCGGAACTTCATGCACTTAAAAAGTTAATAGCCAATATATGAGCTTAAAACTAAGAATATGCATTAAACTAAAAGAGTTAGCCACAATTAACATTTTTATAGGTAATCATTTTACTCCCTAGTACAAAACGCGTATAATAAAATAGTTATTTTTTATGAAGTGTGGAAAGCTTCCGTTTGTGTGAAAGATATGAAAGAAACGGAAACTTCACACATGAACTATGAACATTTTTTCTACAACTGCATAAAAATATATCTATATAAATACAAAAGTTTTGTAAACTTGTATTGGAAAAAGAAGCGTGATACTCTGGAAAATATGAAATGCATTTCATAAAGCCATGATTAGAGAAAAGTATTCTAAAACACTGCAAAAAACACTCTACTCATTACAAATAGTAGAGCGTTTGGTACGAAAACAGTAACATTTTCATATTTCAGTATATATTTCATATTTTCAGGCAAATTTCATCATAAATTTGACAATTATAACTCCTTTCATACAGCTATATTGGCACATCATGACACGTAGTTCACAAGAAATTCGGCATGGCGGAATTCCATTGTTGCAATTTCCTGCATTGCTGATATTCCCTGAGAGCTAGCAATTTTACTTTCCCAAATTCATACTAAGTATGCAATATTTCAATATGATGTAGTTGCTTCCAATAACGCGGGAAAGTATGTGCTGTTGTAGCACCACTAGTTTTCAAATTTTAATCTAAGTTCATTCAGAAATTTTAATTTTTTAAAAATAATTACATTTTTTTAAATGAATATTTATTTTTTCAGAAAGTAATTTACAGAGCAATAAATACACAAGTCAAAGTATGAAAAGAAACAAACCAGGAATGTTTAGAAATTTGGAGCATCAGTCAGTCATATTTTGCGAAGTAGGTGTAAATTCCAGAATTTAATATAGGCATAGCTACTCAAATAATCAATTGTCAGGTAAATAAAGAAACATGTGCCTCTTGTTTTTGAAGACCAGAATGAATGCTATACACTCATGTCTTTCATTTAAAAAAAAGTCTTGTCAATTCTTGTGTGATTTGACCTGGAATGGCTCGTATATTTCAATTCGTTTCGCTGTCACCCACAAGATCATAGATAACCCACATGTCATCTGCAATGCCACCCACAAGAACGTGTGTGAGCCAATGTCATACATTTTGGGGCAGAATGAACATCTGAAATACTGATAGTTGTTGAAATCCTAATCAGGCAGACTGTCATTCTTTCTATAGTTCTTCAGCGCTTGGATCAAAGATTGACCAAACACAATTCATTATGCATGGGTAGGCAGAGCACGCCCTCAAACTTACAATTGATTTTTTAGAACTGTACATAATGAAAATATGATAATAATTAATGATAAATCTAATAATTATGTAATTAATGTAATTAGTTCTTGTTTTAATGTCAATGTTGCCAAGTTGGAATGTTGGTATTCTGCCAATAAGATGTAATCCCCTGTTTAGAAAATGAAAGAATGAATTAAATTTAACAAAATATTTTTAATAAATTACTATATTTATTTCATATATTAATCACGTTGAATTCTATTTGCTAATAGTGGTGTTCTAGAGTTAGTTGATTTGAAAACCTTAGGTCTGCACAAGTTGGCCATATTGAAATTTGCCCAGTGCATTGGTATAGATTCGAGAAGAGTGATTTTGAATATCGGAATTACTGCTGTGAGGATGGAAGGTATGTACGTTGTTTTCTTAATGAAATATGCTCTTCAAAACAGATCTTCAAATTAGGTCATGTTCAATTTTTCCAAAATATACGTATTTGTGGAGGAATTGGGCATCAAAATTAGTCGCCCAACGTTAGTCTTTATATTTAGGATGATTATAAAGCAAATAGGATTCGACGAGATTAATACATCGAAAAAAATAGTATTTTATAATAATTTATAAAAAACGTTGTTAAATTTACAATTTGTTTTCGCAATGTATGATTCAAGCAATCTGCAAAGCTTTATTGAAATTTGTGCAACAATGCTGCAAGGGATATTTGAAAACTATATTGTTGGTGAAACTAAAAGATGGTGGCAGTGATAAGATAAAGGTGTTCTATTTAGTAGAGTTTGTGTTTACAAATTAGACTTTTAGAAATTATTCAAAAACTATTTGATAATCATTATTTTTGTCCGTGTTGCGAGGTATAGAACAAGGAATATATTCTCTGAACTAAAGGTCACTTATCCATCCTTATGGTTAGCATTTCAACCGGAAAATTAAGAATATGTTAAAAAAAAGTATTTTGGTCAGCGATAGATGGCAAGTGGCAAGAGTATGCAGCATGTCCAAATAGCTAGCCGAGACCAATGGAAATAGAAAACTCGTGTGGGAATGTCTGTGCTATTCTGTTGCACCAGTAGTTTTTAAATGAAAACAACATTTTTTGGAAAAATTATTTACAGAGGAACAAAATACATATTTAAAAGTATTAAATGAAACAAACCAGGAATTTTTATATTTAGTACCATTCAGAGCAAAAATTGATCATATTTTATGAAGTACCCGTAAATTCCAAAATTTAATGTAGGCCTTACTACACAAATATTCACTTTTTAGGCAATGAAATAAACATGACTCCCTTTTTTGATGTTCAGATTTAAGAAAAAGATCGTACATTTAAAAGAAAGTCGTGTCAAACTCTTGTGCGATTTGACATGGCTCTATAGTGAGATTTTTATAAGAAGGGACCACTTTGACAGCTGCTGTGTGGCATTTGCTGGTTGTCATTTTCTTTGCTTTGAGTATTTTAAGAACATTTTATTGATAATGTTTGGCGATGTTGTTTTAGGTCATCGAAAAAAGATCATCAGTATAATAAAATGATGATACTTTTCCTCAAATTGAAGAGAATTAATTAAATTAAAATAAGTTTTTATAGTTAGACTTGGTATTGGCAGTAGTGAAGAATGCTGGATAGCCTGGGATACAGTGATGCAAACTCAACTATTTTAGTGGGAAATTATCTTTTCAAAAAAACATAAAATCCTCAAAAAATTATTTTACCTTCCCATAAGTTCAGCAAGCTTTATCTATTTATTTATAATCCTGATGGTTTGATGTATCGTTTCACACCATAAATATGAATCTTCTAAAGGAAAAAAAATTCCACTATGGAGGTTACTATTTCACTCTTCACATCACTGATTTGAGAAGATTCAAAGAATAGAGAGCGCAAGAAATTATACATATATTTTTTGTGATTTCCAAGAAAAGTAACGCAAAAAATTATGATAATGATTCCAGGAAATAGAGTATTTTCTGTAGAATAAGCGACGGGATTTGGAGTTGATTATTTCTTAACATGAAATTAATTTATTGGTTAATAATGAAGAGTACACTGTGTTTAAAATTACCAAGCATGTTGAATGCCACCCTGTTTTACAATATAATAGTGTAATTTTAATGTTATTACTGTAATAAAAATTTTAAACATGATCATTTCAATGGTAATGAATTCCTTTTTATATTTTGACTTATTTTTTAGGAGTTAACTGAACTCCATCATGACAATGTGGTTGCGTTACTTGATTGCAAGGTAAGTTCCTGACTTTTATTTGAAGTTTGAACATTTTATTAGTAAATAATAATTATTATTATTAATAACATTTAATTATTTTTTAATTTGGATATAAATCATTTTTAAATTATGTATATTTTATACGATTACAAATTATTTATTGTTGTTAAAGCTGAAAGGCACCAGAGGGTGTGGTCGTCTTCGTCTTCTTCATCTTCTTCTTCTTCGTCTTCTTCTTCTTTGTCTTCTTCTTCTTCTTCTTCTTTGTCTTCTTCTTCTTCTCGTCATCTTCTTACTTTACTTTCTTTATTCTTAACAAAGTTAAAACTTCGATACCACTGTTTTGACTTCGGTCATCAGTGGATCAATACAATGGTTCATGCCTGTAATTTTTCTGCTTTGTCCCAGCATCCGTAAACGCTTTCACACCATTTAGAGCAGTACAGCCCAGACCTTGTGCAACCACAATTTCCTTTGCAATATTTGAGATAGTATGTTTGTTTGATCAGCCAGAGTGAAGTCACCTCCAAAAATAATTTTAAAAAAAGTAAAATCTCTGTTGTTCAAGATGGTTGGGGGAAAATTGACCCCTACCATCCAAATTTATAAAATAAAAAAGTCTAAATTAATTTTAAGTTTTTGAAGGTCCAATAATTTTTAGGCAGGCACAAAAATTTGTGTCATCAAAGAACTTAAAATCAATTTGAATAATTAAATTTGGTCTGCAAATTAAGTCTAAATTAGTTCAGGCTTTTGTGGAGATTCTTTTGCAGGCATATATTTTTTAAAGATAAGAAGTTACACAGTCAAAGTAATTTTTCCTTTATTCAAGACATTGTACATCTGTTGAGAAATCAGAAAATATTTAATGTATCATATCTCACTGAGCATTCTGAGAAGTAATTAATCAAACTGTCCTTTGAAATTTATTACAACCAGAAATAGAAGTGGCTGTTGGCTTAGGAGCTATGATGTAGAAATCATGCAAGTGACAGCATTTTTTTGTCTTTGCAGATGAAAAACACTCGTACTTATTCAAATTTGGTAAGAATTTACTTTTGATTCTGGTATTTATTGCAGAAAGAATGGAAAGGGTGGGAGTCAAAGTCGCCTGAATATATTATATTAATAGTACCAACATTTTTTTACAAAACAAAAGAAATTTATTGTACATTGAAAGAAAGGAATTTTAAAAATTTGTTTATATTTGGAACATTGAATCAGAATTAACATTCAATAAATTTAAAAAATTGTTGAAATTTAATGCCGAACCTGAAAATGGATGATATCACATCCAAAAACGTTGTAAAAAATCTTTTTATAATTTTTGTAATAAAAAAGTTGAAGAAAAAATGAAATATTTGTGTTAGATACTGGCCAAAAAATACATTTTAGAAAGGAATACAAGACAAATACAATTGAAAAAAAGTAATATTTTATACATTGTATGAAAATGTGTAGTAGTTGTGAAGTCTTAAGCAGTAATCTGTAAAAAGAGCAATTTTGTTACTGTTATCTTGGATTGCACAATATTTACGAGTGGCAGAGTTAAAATTTGGATTACAACAAATCCTTATAGGGACGTTTTAGTAGGAAATTTTACCCACTTTAATTTTGTCTAGAACATAATTTTCTGTGGGATTGATAGTTATGGAGATTATGCAAAAAAACGTTGAAAAAGAACCTTCAAATACCCACCCTGCCCCCATCTCACTCCCCCACACTTCAGGATTTGTAATATGTAATATAGTAGGTAACAACAAACAATCATACCAAGTTTCTAAACTCTGGATTTTTTTCACTCTATTTGTCAAGGGCTATAGTGTGAACGTTACACGTAGAGAAGTGTCTGAAATTTTTTGTTTTACCATTATTTTTGTAGTATTTTTCGTAATTAATTTATAAACTTTACTGGTGATGATGAAGACTACACTCTTGGTGCTGCGAAGACTCATTCGGTCGGTGGCATCACCCATCCACCAGTTCCGGGTTCCACACTTTCTTCGTATGTGCATACATTTCATTTTGTCCCTTTCCTGCTTCTATTAATTTTCTATCATCACGAAATATTTTTAACTTCCGAAATTCTACACAACTCATATGTATATCTTCCGTCTACCAAACCCCACGAAATCTAAGTTAAATTTTTTTCTCAAATAAACTTTCTGGCAGATGTGACCACACAACTGAATCCTACCAGACCAAGACCAATTCTCATGCAAAATTCTCTTTCTTCAAGTCAGCTTCTTTTCTCATTCACATGTTCTGTATTGTTATTGCACTGAATCCGATGCTAACTTGACCCTGCTTAGGCTTATCAGGATTCTCTGGTCAATTGTAACAATGTTTCTTATATTCACAATAATTTATTAACAATTATTTTTCTAATATTTTAGATATTTACGCAAACACGTCTTTATTGTTATTTATTGATGCCTTATGTCCCCAATGTCTCATTGCTGTTTATATTTTTCCCTATTTTTCGTTCCTGCTTATCTTATTCCATTGACATATTTTTATTAATTTATACCAAATACCCGAAAGGTATTTTACCCATCTCAGGAGGTGATTATAAAGTTACAAAAAATCTTCATTACAGTTTATTTTAAAATTGTTATTTTAACAATAATTGTGGATTAGTAAGTTTTTCAGTCCAAACCTATCAATATTTTTTCAGGAAATTTCTATTATTTTCTTTGTTAAGTCTTTCTTAACATTAATTTTTGTTTTAATTAAAAGATCCTATAAAAGACCTGCGTGTTTCCTACTAAGTTTTAGTGAATGATGTGTCTTTATTGGACCCTATCCTACCAACATAATGACTCTATCTAAGACTGTGTAATCAAGATCAATTTTCAGTGTTGTGCAACCTTTAATTGTAACATCATCAGTGCTTTCGCATTCACTTTCTTTTTACCCAAAAATTCTCAGCAAGGTTCGTGGGTTGAAATTGCTAAAGAACTCTGCTAGAATCTTTTCTTTGCTGCAATTCGTAAATCAAATTGTTCTTCTACTAGACTTCCTCCTTGAGGTTTTTGACCTCTGCTCAAATTTGGACTCGGAGGCTGCGGTGAGTGATGAATTTCCTGTCAAAGGGTAGTTAACAGCAGTGTGTTCTTGCACATCACCAAATTATTTTCTTGTGTAACAAGGGATGTTGGTCACGATTTAAATATGAAACAAACATCAATGGTATTATAACTGGAAAAGAACTATGGAAAGCTACAGAAGCTCTTAAATAAATGTGAAACATCAAACAGTGACTTTAATGTGGGGTTGAAAAAAACCATGAATTTAAAAATTTAAAAAAAAAATTTAAGAACTTATTTTTTAAATTGTAATAGATGTTTTTATTATAAACCAAAATCGTTAAGTGATTTATTTATCCTTAATTATGTAGTGATACCGAATAGATTCAAGTTTATTCTGCCGCAAAATAACTCCACGCAGGCGGCGACGCGAGAGATGCGAGGCGCCCAACCGAAGACCCGAGGGTAGTTGCAATTGGCTTTCCCACCGTGGGGCTCGATTAACGCGAAATAATCGTAATTTTCATCTTTTAATATCCCAGATAAGCGCCCTGAGATTTCTCTGCCTAAATTATTAAATTGTTTAAATTATTAAGATGATGGATGGAAGCACGGTGTAGAGAAGTTAATAACTTATGGTCTGTTGAGGATGTCATTTTGTACTGTGTTTTCCTTGTAAGTGTCATTGTCTTGTGTTGTGTTGTGTTGTGTGAATACCGTGTGCGCGTACTAAAACAAGTGAAACCGCGTAACATTGTAAAAATGCAGGACGAATCAGGTATTGACGTGACGGGTGAAGACAGTTTTGAGGAGCCGTCGACGCAAGGTCCCACCTTAAGTGAGATCTTGCGCGTTATGAGAGAAATTTCAGATAACACTGTTGCCAAATTTGAGGAGAAATTTTCAGACAACGCCGCTAAATTGAAAGAAATTAAAGACCAGTCAGATAGCAATGTCGCAAAATTAGAGGAGAAAATTGCAAATAATGCCGCGAAATTAGAGGAGAAAATCTCAAATAATGCCGCGAAATTAGAGGAGAAAATCTCAAATAACGCTGCCAAATTACAGGAAATGTTAGATGAACGGTTCACAGCACATGAGAGCAAGTGTGAGGACAGATTTAACCGAATCGAAAGTCATTTGGAAGCCCAAGCAAATAAATTAGAAAGTCTCGAGCAAAAACTTAACCATGAAATAGGGATTTTAAAGAATCAGGTCGAAGGCAGATGCGGGGAAATAGAGGGGAACGTAGAAAAACTCAGTCAGGAGTTGGGAAGGGCACAAACGGAAACTACCGAAAATTTCAAAATTTTTAAAATCGAAATTCAGACCAAATTACAGGCATGCGACGACAAAGTAGAAGCGTGCTGTGAGTCGGTTACTGAAAAGATCATTGAAGTTAAGCAGGAAATGGGCGAAAAATTTAATAAAATCGGACAGAAACTCCATTCAGAAGTGTCGCATATCCACGAAAAGTTCGCGCAAGTAGGCAATATTAGTGAGGAAAACATCAGGGAGAGAGAAGCCAAATTAAAAAGGGAAATTGATCGTACTGTCCTAGAATTGGTAAAGGAGGAAATTGAAAAGGAACGCGAGAATTACCCAAATCCGAATTCTGGTGGCTCAGGCCTTCGCTTCTCGTGGGCTCCACCGCAAAACCTGTATTTTTCCGGAAAACCCGATGAAAATCCCAAAGTTTTCCTTGACCGGGCGGAAAATTACATGAATCTCACGAAGGCGGTACCTTCACACTTGAAGGCTAAATTTATGCAAGAATTGTTGAAAGGCAATGCATCTTATTGGATTTCCACTTTAAACCCTTTCCCTCAAAATTATGAAGAGTTTCGGGAGAAGTTTCTGAATCGATACTGGGGCGAACAACGGAGATATGAGTTCGAGCGGAAGATTTTAGAATCGCGATGGGAAAACCGCCACGGGCAGTCCTATTTAGACTACGCCATGGAGAAAATCTCCGCCATCAAGCTGTGTGACCCGCAGGCAAACGACCGAAAAATCATCTGGTTACTGACAGCTCATTTCCCAACGTATGTACAGAATATTGTCAACAGCGTGGAGTGTAGAGATTTAGAACGTTTCCAAGAACTGTTGGCACAATTTGATAGAACGCGGGACAACTATCACAATGAGAACCGCGACAGAAATCGCAGGCCCGACGGAAACTACCAAGGCAGGCCGCAGTGGCATAGAGATAATAGGACCGGAGGGAACGAGGCAGATGATCGGCGAGCGCCGCCCGAATCCCGTGAGAACCGTGGACATCGCGATGAGAGAGATGGACGGCAAAATTCATCCCGGCCGGCTTCAACAAATTAGAAACGTCCCAGCTGTCTCGGTATCTGGGTGACGGACGAGTTTCTTTAGAGATACCATTTCATGCGATCATATCAGTGAATTATGCCTTTTTTGATTTTAACGAAGACGAGGATGTGACTATCAAAGAACGTGCCAGAAAATGCCCTATTATTGAATCCTTTATGGGAAATTTATGTGTCCAAGCTCTTATTGATACTGGTAGTGAAATTAGTGCTGTGTCAAAGAAATTTTATGCGCGACTTATAAGCGAGCGGATTCCAGTACCGACATTACCTACCGTCAGATGCTATGTCATAGGGGTTGGGAGAAAACGAAGCAAGCCAATTTCAATGCAGGTCCTGATTTCAATTAATATAGGAGATATGTTGTTTGATGTGCCCTGTCTAGTAATTGAAGGTCTTAATCATGATGTTATTTTGGGGGTTGATTTTTTAAGAGAAAACGGTGGAATAATAGATTTTTCCAGAAATGTTATGAGCTTCGGTGCCGGTAAAGAAATTATTATTCAAGATGACGGGGAAGATAGGATTGATCTTAGCATTTCTAGTGCAACTTGGGAAGGGGGGGAAACGACGAAGGGGATTATTTGCCAAAATGTGCAAAAATGTGATTTTTTGAACTATGATGAACGCTCCCAGTTGCAGACAGTGCTACTTGATTATTTACATGTCTTCGGTCGCCCCGTTCATCCAATTAAAGACTTTTGTTTTCGAATTAGGGTTACCGATGACTCGCCGTTTAAGATGAAAAACTATCCTATTCCACAAGCTTTAAGGGGGGAAGTTGATGAGACCGTCAGAAAAATGATTGACGAGGGCATCATTGAGAGATCAGTGACCGCCTATCTAAATCCGATTGTCGTTGTAAAAAGAAAGACGGAGGGGTCAGAATTTGTTTAGACGCTCGCAGAATTAATGAAGTGACCGTTCCAGAAAATGAGGCGCCGCAGAATATTGATGATATTCTTTGGAAGTTTAACCAAACAAAAATTTTCTCAGCTTTGGATTTTTCTAGTTCGTACTGGCAAATTGCTATTTACCCAGACGACAGAAAATTTACAGGATTCTTTTACAACGGCCTCACTTATGTCTGGAAGCGGATGCCTTTCGGCCTAAAGAACAGTGGCGCAGCCTTCATTCGATGCTTAGATGGAAAATTAGGTGACGAACTCAAACTCTTCGTTACGCCTTATATTGACGACCTTGTGATTTCATCTCGAAATTTTCAGGAACATCTTTGTCATTTAAGGCGACTGTTAGAATGCCTTTCTACCAATCAAATGAGATTAAATGTAGCTAAGTCACAGTTTTGCACACGTGAAATTTCTTTTCTAGGCTATTGTGTTAATACAGAAGGTGTTGGTTCGAACCCCGCGAGTGAGTGATCAGCCTGCAGGTCTTTTCCATAAGTTTTTTCCATTGTTTACTGGACCATTTATTATTGAAGCCATTCCGCACCCTAACGTGTGCCAACTTAAAGATGCAAACGGTCTCCCAGCAGGCAAATTCAATTTTTTTAATCTGCGACCCTTTAAAGAATGAAAACTTAATTCCAAACTTTATTAATCTCTAAAATAAACTCGCCAGAACCGTACAGCTTACCGAGTAGTTCGTGATAGCCGTGCCTTCACTGTTTAAGAAATAATATTTGTAACCGTAGATTAGGGAATTCAGATTTTCTTGTAGTTTATTAGTTATTTTATTACTCCACCATTATTAGGGTTAATGAGTTTAATTTAAGGGTAATTATTTGAATAAGACCTTTTATGTAATTGTTATCACAGAAATTAGTCGTTAGAATTCGGTACCACTTTTTTAAATTTTTTTTTTGACGAGATAAGCATCTCAGGTTCAAAACTTCTCACCACGCCTTACGAATTTTAAAACACGATGCATATCTCTACTGCGGGAAGGGAGGCCAATGTAGTGATACCGAATAGATTCAAGTTTATTCTGCCGCAAAATAACTCCACGCAGGCGGCGACGCGAGAGATGCGAGGCGCCACGGGGGCGACCCGAGGGCCAGGCGAGGCGCCACGGTGGTCGGCACCCTTCGCTCCATAATTCGTCGCGGACACGTGTGCCCCAACTCTGGGTAGCCGCTCTGCACACGACCCCTTCAGTATTTTTCCACGACGCCTGGAACTCTTCCGTCAACCTCCCTAGAGATTCCTAGCCCCTCGCACCCCCCCGGTCGTTAATAACTGCCCCTTTTCGACGCAAAATTAAAGCGAGAGGGAGCGATAACCAGCCCCTCTCTCACTCTTTTCTCGGCCTCGAAACATCCTCTGATTGGCAGAAAATATCTAATGCGCAGTACCCTTTCGCCAATAGCGACCAGAATTCGGGTTTGTTCTAGAATATTCCAGAGTCACAGGGATAATTTGGTAGGGGGAACGAGGTTTCCTAAAACTTGGAGCGACGAGGCACAAAAGAGAAGCTGGGGAGCTGTGTTCAGAATCGGACGCAAGTGGCGGCCGCAGGGGGAACCTGTTATATTCTGTTGTGGCGTTCGGTTCGATGGACTTAGAAAAATTATTAAGTTTCTTGTAGAGTTTGGGTACAAGACTTCTGTGACGAACGCAGGCCGCAGAACAGTATTATGAACATTTGACAGCAATTCGTATTATATTACGTCCGATTTACGTGCGAACTCGAGACTCTCTTTTCCTTAGTGAATTTGTGCGATAATTCACGGGCTCATTAGTATCAAAGTATTGTGAGATCGACCGGGAATGAACCGACCGTGTCAGTGAATGAACTGTGCTGACCCATTCACCGCAGCGAGCAGACGGCGCTTTTGTGTTCCGGCCGCCTTGGCCGCTACCCTCGCAAGTACCTGATCTGACCTACATTTTCCGAGCGGCGCCCCTCGCTCGCCACGAACCTCGCAGCCAGCTGACCTGAGGTCGTTCAACTTCAGTGGGTGGCGCAGGCCGCCTAACAGAGGTATTTTCTGTTTGAGTGTCTTATGTCGTACCCGCGATCGAGAGGTGTGAACAGTACATCAGACAATCAGTGTTGACTTCCTCTCGACCGGGCGACGAAGAGGAGTTCCCGGCCGCGCATGGCCGTCAAGCGGGAATTCGCGCGCGAAGAAGAGTTTCATCTGATTGTAATTACTTTGTAATGTTTTTGTTCTCTTATGTGCATGACATTTCATTTTTTTGTTTTATTCGATTTTGGGGGCATGCTCGCCAGAGTTATCATCACCAGACCATTAGCGTTTTCTTTTTTTTTAATGAATAAATTCAACTTGTTCTAAATTCACATGTTTGACTTCTCATTCAACCTAGGCCACCGGCTTCCTCCATCTTCGCCGTTTCAGGTAATCTGTCGACTGAGCGGGCCGGCTACCCGTCTGAGGCGCCCAACGAAGACCCGAGGGTAGTTGCAATTAGTTTAAAAGCAGAAAACAGTTTTTTAAAAATCCGTTTTTTAAATTTATCATTATTATATTTTTATTTTAAAAAGTCAAGGTACTATATATATGAGGGGTCTGGTGCAATACCACCCTAACCCTACAAATGTTCAGATTTGTGTTACTTATAATTTCATACTATTAGAAATGAAATTAGCATAAATTCAAAAAAAGGCATTCTTTGTTAAAGAAATTTTACCACATTTTGTGCAATACCACCTTAATCAAAGAGCACTTATTGTTGAAAACAATTGAATTCATCGAAAAACTTATTACAATGTCAGGTATTTTTTGAAATGTTAAATTCTCTTAATAGTTGTCCTGTTATCAAAAATACGGGGTATATTTATATGGGGGTATAAAATATGGGGTAGTATTACTAATATTATTGGTATTAGTGGTTCTATGTTACTGAAAGGCTGTGTATATTTATGTTTTTGTAATTAGCATCCAACAGGGTATGCCCAATTGCAGTTTAAATAAATTTAATCTAATCTAATAATTATTGTTACTTGCTCACTTTCCTATTAACCCTTTAACGCTCAGTGGAAAGTTTGCTTCCCACTCAAAATAGAATTTTATCAATATACACATAAAGCAAAAGACAGATAATTATAATTAAATGTTGGGTAAAAACTAATCAATCATCTAAGTCTATTAGCATATAACTCTACTACAAAAGATTTATTGTTCATTTTTTGAGTTTTTTCCTTGAAAAACATTTTTTTTCAAATATGACATAATAAATATTGAGTATTAAAATTCCAAAGTGACTACTGACAGAAAATGGTAAACAAGCACAGAAAAATACTTTTAAGAAATAAATTTGCACAATTGGAGTTCAATTTGTGGGCAACACTGCACCCAGTGGTCCCTTCGCTTTCATCTGCACTTATATGTGCATTTGACTGCTTCATCCAGCCTCATTGATAAATGTCCTTGCTGTCAATGGTCATGACCTAACATTTTCTCTTTATTGTACAAAAGAAACAATTTAGAGCTGACCATTATTGTTCTATTTTTTAAATTTTATGTATTTATTTTCAGGAAACTGCACACAATGTTTACCTGGTGATGGAAGTAAGTATGTTATAAATGCAAATGCAGTTGTCGTTTTTTGGCATGATATTTGATTTATCATTTTCTAAGTTCTGTAATTTTATTTGATTATTCAGTTTCATTGAAATATTGATGTAAATGTGACTGTAAAAAGTTATTGTAGAAAATACCCATTATTTGCTATTACATTAATGGTTTATATTTTTAATGAGACAACTGTCAATATCTTCAAATTGAGAAAATTAATCATATTTTTAGTGTTTTTCTTGCTGACAAGACTGTTGAATACTATTAAATACGGGAGTTGTAAGAGATTATGATCACTTTAACAAATTTGTTACATGAAATTTTTGTTTTGTTTGTATGTAAAATATATTTCTTCTCTAGAAAATAAAATATGCTTTAGAACTACTCTGGCCACTTGAAGTTGGCTGTTTTCCTAAATCTTAATTTGTTTCCTAAGTGTAAAACTGGCAGTTTGGTGATGTAATGTGATTTTTAAAACACCTTTGTTGAATGATCGTCGTAGTAAATTAGAAATCATTAGCAGGGACAAAAGGACATCATGCTCTTGAAACTTGCCTATTGGTATGATTTTATGTTCATGACATTTACGTAATGTACTCTATATTTCAGTATTGCAATGGCGGAGATCTTGCAGATTATTTGGGGGTAATTTTTTATGTAATCTTCAATTTTAATAAGAAAATTTGTTAATGCTTTTTTGATCCCAAGCTAAATTTTTTTAATACTTTCATGAAGGAACTCTTAGTGAAGATACAATTCGACTCTTTCTGTGCCAATTGGGTATGTTATTGAATATATCACTTCCAAAACAATAAATACAGGATTTTATAATACTTTTATATATTATAATATATAATATTTTTGATTTTTAGCGGGAGCCATGAAAGCGTTTAACATGCAAAGGGAATTGTACATAGAGATCTAAAACCTCAAATATTTTACTTAGTCATTCTGGTGGAAATCTTGTCCACAACCTCATGAGATTAGACTGAAAATAGGTAACTCTCTTACTGTGAGATGCATAATTAATAAATAAAATTAATGATTAATATTCCTATAATCTGTTGATATAAAATGCTTGTGCACTCTGTTTTTGTAGCTGATTTTGGTTTTGCGAGATTTTTGCAAGATGGTGTATTGCAGCAACACTCTGTGGTTCTCCCATGTACATGGTTAGTAATTCTCCTTTCAGTGTATAGGTATTTTAAACTATATTCTGGAATATGCACATTACTCTAATGTTTTCTAATTAATGTAATAAGTTTCCAAGTAATTTTCTGCATTAAATGAAATTGACATGTTTTTCAAACATTGTAAATTTGACTTCAGGATTCTCTGCTTTTATCATCAAAAAGGATAAAGGATGTATAGCTTTCTGTTCCATTTATACATCAGAACTAACTACGTCTTTATAAGTACATCAGAATTAAATTTCCTGTAAACTAGTGAATCCTCATGAGCCAGTAGGTAATGAAGTTTCAAAATCTCATCACAGCCCTCAATTAAGAAAGATTTCTAAATTCAGTCATAAAAAGAAATTCTGCAGGAGTTCTGAAGTTGACAGAAGAGAACTAATATGTCTATTAACATGATTAATGTTATTAACTGTAAAAATGATATTGTTAAAAT
>JAHLJT010006056.1:0-20237 GCA_031308135.1 Acheta domesticus
AATGACATGTGTCCCGAAGTGCAGCTAAACTTAAATGCCTTTTGCTCAAGTCTGTAAATTTAATTTCCGGAGACATTAACGATGGTTGTTTGAGAGTGATAGAATGTCCCTCCAAGGAATGTCGGAATGTTCGGTACGACATTCTTAGGAGGTGGCTGGGCGAATATTTTTCATTAATTGGATTTCATGGGTTCCGTCTGAGATTTGGTGATGAATAATTATCATACTTTCTGAAAGCTGAACGTTTAAATTTAGATAATCTTCTGACTTGTTCGAAGAGTCCGCTTCCTTAATTTCTACGAGTTAAACATACCATTTTGAGTATTGTTGCTACTTACTTCTTTTAATCATGAAAATTCCTGTCATACGAATTAAAACTTAGGATAGAAGTCCGTCGAATAGGTAATAATTCTTTGGGAATGTATACTGTATTATAATCAATACTTTCTTCCCTGTTTCCGGTAGAAGTTTGTTGCAACAAAGCCGAGCAATCAAAATAAAAGTCATTTATCATGCTATATTTCCGATAGTTGGTACAATGTTATAGATAAAAATTGGAATTTAATTCAAATAGCAGTTCTAATGGTAGATAAGCTATCTCTGTATACTCTTCATGCACAATAACTGGTCAATTTAACATCTTGTACGCAAAAAATGTGCCGGCTACTACGCAATAAATGTATGGGCTCTCTATAGTAATAAGAATGAAAATCTTAAATGGGAAAGTAAAAAGGTACAAGTCTTTAGAGCCAGTAAAAAATAAATCGAATAAGCATTAGCATTTCTTCAACCATCATTAATAGTTAAACTTATTTAATTTAAACACTATTTATTTCATTGAATTGTTCCTCGGGTGAAAAAATTCGATGTTCCACCCAAATTTTTAATTCAATTTCTATATGGTTTATCTTTAATTGTTAATGTTCCCTATACGAGTATAATGACGCCCGAGCAAATACACATCCGTTTTGTCATATTCCGTTATAAATTAATATTTCTACTTAAGCACATTACTTCAATTTGAAGTGCCTGCATTAATCTGAATGAATGCTGTTACAGCAGTTCTGGGAGAGAGAAATGAAACCTCCAAATGAAGATCTAGACTTTGGGCACAGGCCTCACGAATAAAATTCCCCACAGTTCAGTATGTACACGTAAAGCAACTTCTGAGACTCCCCTAATAATCCCAACGCACAGCAAGCGAAAGGCGCGTTTTTTTCTTAATTCCCCCGGCCCCACGTGGAATTGGTGTCGTCGCCAAGCCCGTTAACCACCGAACGATCGGCAGCGAGAGGTACGGTGCCCGTCCGCTTCGTGAAGGCCTTCCGCCCCCACCGCCCCCCAGCCGCAGCCCCTTTCCCCCAGCCACCCGCCCGCCCTCGCCGTCAGACCCGCCCGGCCGCCGCCGCCGCCGGCCGCTAATTTATATTTCTCCAAATTACTAAAACACTCATTTTGTTACCTGGACCTCCTTAAACCACCTTATGATGCCGGCGCGGCAGGGACGGGCCCCGGACCTGGGACGGGGGAATGTAATGTATAGGTTGGAGTCTTAACTCGAGAACAATAGGTCTTTAGTAGTTCTCCAGCCGCAGGGCCTCTCCGACCGGGCGCTCGCTCCCGCTCTTTTTTTTTTCCTGTTTCCCTCCCCGAAGGCGCGTTTGACTTCCTTTGAAAGTTTTGAAGCTGTAATGTCTTTGCCTTAATAGCCCGCTCTCGCCACACCTCCCGTGGGGCTCCCAGGGCTTATTGTAAATTAGCCCGCGCCGCACCCGGGACGCGGTGGGACGAGACGGAACGGGACGGGGCGGGACAGGCCGAGGCGGGACAGGACGAGCCGGGACGGGACGGGGCGGAACGGGACGAGACGGGACGAGACGGGAAGGGTCGGGCGGGACGGGGCGGGACGGGACGGGGTGGGACGGAGCGAGACGGGACGGGATCGGACGGGACCGGGCGGAGCGTGGTGGGACAGGGCGGGGCGTGGCGGGAGTGGCGGGTTGCGGCGGGGCGAGGCGGGGCCGTACAGTCGCGCGCTAGTGCAAATAGGAGGCCCGGAACGCCGCGGCGCGCAAGACGCACGAGAATTAATGAGGGCGCCCTCCCCCTCCCGCTGCCACGCCCCCACGGCTGCCACTGTCGGCCCCCTGACCTCTGGCTTCCACCTCCCTCAGCCCTACACCACCCACGCCTTCTCATTCCACGCGGCCACCTTAACAGCTATCCCCGCCACCGGCAACCGCCACCCCTCATCCAGGCACCACTGCCGCCTCATTCCTACACCACCCCCGCATACTCACCTCCTCCGCGACCACCAGCTTTCACTCCGCAACTCCCATTCCTTTGCGGCCACCGCCGTTTCTCAAACAGGCACCCCTCCCACGTCATTCTGACACTTCCTCATCCGGCGCCTCCACCTCATGTCGGCCCCCGCCCATGCCTCTGTCACTGCTGCACACTCCCTCTCATCCGACATCACTCATGCCTCCTCATCCTCTCCGCGGCCACCTCAGCGTCCATCCCCGCCAGTTTCTGGCGACCGCCGCCCTTCGTTCAGGCACCACTGCCGCCTCATTCTGACACTGCCTCATTCCTACACCACCCACGCATACTCATTTCTCGGCGACCACCGGCTTCCATACGCACCGCTTTCCCGGCGCTCATCCTAGCAGCCTCCCACATCCCTACACCTCCCACGCCTCCGCCCCCACCCTCACTGCATACGCGGCCTCCTCATCTGCCATCCTTGCCATTTTCTGGGACCGCCGCTTCTCATTGAGGCATCCATCCCTCCTCATTCTGACACTCCCACCTTCCCTACACCCACTCATCCCTTCATCACCACCCCCACCGCCTCCGCGGCCACGCAGTAGCTGTCTCCGCCGCTTTCCGGCAACTGCCGCCCCTCATCCAAGCACCACTGCCGCCTGATTCTGACGCTCCCACATCCCTACACCACTCATCCCTTCATCACCACCCCCACCCACTCCGCGGCCAACGCAGTAGCTGTCTCCGCCGCTTTCCGGCAACAGCCGCCCCTCATCCAAGCACTACTGCCGCCTGATTCTGACGCTCCCACATCCCTACACCACTCATCCCTTCATCACCACCCCCACCACCTCCGCGGCCAACGCAGTAGCTGTCTCCGCCGCTTTCCGCAACAGCCGCCCCTCATCCAAGCACCACTGCCGCCTGATTCTGACGCTCCCACATCCCTACACCACTCATCCCTTCATCACCACCCCCACCACCTCCGCGGCCAACACAGTAGCTGTCTCCGCCGCTTTCCGGCAACAGCCGCCCCTCATCCAAGCACCACTGCCGCCTGATTCTGACGCTCCCACATCCCTACACCACTCATCCCTTCATCACCACCCCCACCACCTCCGCGGCCAACGCAGTAGCCGTCCCGCTGCTTTCCGGCAACAGCCGCCCCTCATCCAAGCACCACTGCCGCCTGATTCTGACGCTCCCACATTCCTACACCACTCATCCCTTCACCACCACCCCCCACCGCCTCCGCGCCAACGCAGTAGCTGTCTCCTCCGCTTTTCGGCAACAGCCGCCCCTCATCCAAGCACCACTGCCGCCTGATTCTGAGACCCGACCACGGCATCACCCCCGGCGCGCATCCACCTCATCTGCCCCCCGTGTCCTGCCCCTCCATCCACCCCCGCTTGCTCCTCGTCCCCGTCCACATCTCCACTCTCGCCAACACGTCTTCGGGCCCCCAGGGGGGATGTTGACCACGTAGGTGGGCACGATCTCTGGCAAACAGTTGGAGACGATCACCTGGACCCTCAGTTTCACGGTGGCGCTCATGCCGTTTGTCTGAAGGTGGAGGCAGCGATGCAAAGCTCCTGGTTCTTGGTTCACCCCCCCAAACCCACCAGTTGGGCCCCTGGCGCGTTGACCTCAGGACAGGATTGGGTGCAGGAGACCCCTTGGAGTGCTCTGGATTCACAAATAGAAGTCCGGAGGACAAGTGTCCAACCGCCAGGTTGCTTGGTCATGGCCCAACTCAGCTCTGTAGTCTAAGGGGTAGGCAGTGGGGAAATGGGTTGGGGCCCCGAGTCGCCCGGACTTCGGTTCGGGCATAGACTTAAGATGTATACATCATTACTCTATGTTTGGCACTTGGCTTCGTCGTGGCAGTGGCCCGATACTCTGGGCAAAGAGGAGGGACTCGGCGTCCCGACGCACGTGAGTGGCGAGTTGCCTCACAGGTGACACTGACTCCCGGTACTAGCCTGGATAGCTAGTAGCTGTGAGCTAGCAGGCAGCCCGACCCAGGCATTAAATGGGGAGGTGGCCATGAGGCAAACTTGGGTACCGGTCGGACCCAGCTATCGTCCTGTTGGCGCCCTGGTCCGCCGTCGGGGGGTGAGGATCAAGAAGCGAAGTGCAAGACGCCTACCCCGGGGACTTGTCTCCCAGGTTGAACAAGAGCCAGTGCCTTAACACAACACGAGACTACAACACGCCTTCGGGAACAAAGTGTCAGCCCCTGATATTTGCCTCCGCTCCCCGCCACCAGCACGTTAGCGTCCGCTTCCGCTTCCATTGCCACACATCGGCCACCACTCCATCCCTTCGTTACCCCCGACACCCCCTCTCCGGGTGCAATTCTGCCTGAACCACACGGCACCCGCCCCGCCCGCCCCCGCGCTGCGCTCCCGCCTCCGCTTCACCCTCCACAACATCGGCTCCGCACTCGCCTGTGCCTCCGCTCGCACTTCCGAGCGCGCCTCCGCCCCAGTCTTTCCCCCTCTCTTTCGCTCAGTCGCGCCATCCCATTGTCTCTAGCTTCTTAATGGGAAACTCGCGACGGTGTCACAGCGAATTGTCCTCTCTCTCCCCCCGACGCCCCCCCATGCCTTCTGTTCATCTCCCGCGCTGCTTGATGCCGCGGCCGAGGCCGATATGGATCCCGCCGACACCCAGGTACTGCAACTGTCAGCCCCGCTGCTTCTGTTATTTGCCCTTATGGCCTGTCCCGTACCTTATTGAATTCAATTGAATTGCCTTATTTTACGTGACGAGACTCAGGCCATGAGGCCTGATCTTCCGTCTCACCACGTAATTTCGCTACACTCAATTTCGCTACAAAGAAGGTATTATCTCGGGCGACGAGACAGGCGATTTGAATTTAGCTCAGAGGCTTCATTTAGGCTTGAGGATCTTTTACATGCAAGTAAATCTACTAACATGGCACGTCCGTTACGCTAACCGCTACACCATTGCCGCCGTCTCTTTATGGTGTCTTTCCACGGCTTTGATGCGATGGAGAGACCATTTGGGGTGAATGCCTGAATTCGAAAGGTTAGATCGCGGTAGGATGTAGGTATTGTAATGGCTTAAAGGCCGTCGGCCTAGCGACGTAGTTCCACTCTCGCCACCACTCCCACTCAGCGTCCATCCGGGTTCACCTCTGCCCCCCTCTGCGGCTGCGACCCAGCGCTCTCTCTCTCCCCGTCGCCAATCACACGTTCGTCCTATCGTCGCTGCCATCACATCTATCCAGCCGTCGTCTCTCCTCTCCCGACCTCGTGCGCCCCCTCCTTCGCCTCTCATCGCCGCCGCCTCCATCGCCACCACCCTCGTCTCCGCAGGCTGCCTCTCTGCGCCACCGGTCTCCTTTCTTTGTGTTTGTTTTCAATAGGAAGCGCATTTACAGGAGGGTTGGGTCAGAAGTCGTGGCAACTATTTTGGGGGGGCGGGTGAAAATATGAGTAGGGGTGGAAAATTTCAAATATACACATGAAAGGGCAAGGTATAAACAAGTGCTTGGACATTTATTTACATACAAAAATTGAATTTAACAAATTTATTAAGGTATTTCAAATGACCGTACTCGTTTCATGTTCTAAGGCATTTTAGAGAATACGGCTTCACAAATTCGAGAAGCATTACATAACCGTTCTAAAGGCCTGATGAGGTAGATGCTCGATTACCACACATTACAAAGATCCGCACAGTCACAGGTCGTCACGTGCGTTGCTGATCACTGGTTGCTGCGCATCTTAAGAAACTCTCCTGCGCATCTCGCGGCTGTCCGGTATGGAAGAGCATGAGCTTCCACCAATTCCCTGTGACATTCTCCGGCATTCCTTTCATGGTGAACGGCTCTCTTGGAGTAAGAGCGCTGTTGGAAACATGATACATTCACCTCGCACGGCGATAGACGGACAATTGATTTCAAGTTGCTCTCTGTGCTAATAGAGACACTTGCAGAGCTATCTGTTGATGTAAACACACCCTACTGCAGCATTTTTTTCAAGATATAAATGAAAGTTTGCAATCCGATAACATTTCTTTTAGAAAACAAAATAGTTGCCATGACTTCTATCCCTAATCTCGTACATACTTTTGTTTGGTTCTTTAGGGTATAGCTAAGTGAAATATCTTTGCATTTGATTAGAATTGGATGCTATGGAGATTAATTTCAGTGCATATTTGGCCGATTTTTCCGATTAGTACATATTCGTGTAATTAAAAGCGCATATTTTGCATATTTCGTTAAAATAGACACATATCTATAAAATGTTTCATCTTTTCGAAGAATAAACTTATTTGTAAGCGTTCATTGATTCAAAAGAGCTAGTCACGGTTTGTGTAGTTGTTTTTTCTATAGATGGTAAAATACTTGAGCAATTGTAGGATATTTCTTGATACACATTTTTTAAACCAGTCAGAAGAATTACCACAAGACATACAATGTACTTCGCTAATGTGAATATTTACTTCAATTATTTCTCTCGTGAAGTAGGGAACATTTATGTTATTTTTGCACAAAAATACGTATTTTCATTCCAAGCATGCCTTTCCTGATTTTGCTAAAATGGGTTAATAGGGGAATGAAAATATTGTTAATTTTATTGCTATTTGAGAATTTTTAGGTCACAATTGCACATCTTTCAAGATGTTTTAGGGCATAAAAACGTCTCCCTAGTTATCACTGACCCCGTTTTCTGCCACTCCCTCATTCTTCCCGTCCCCGCATTTGCCTTCGCAACCACCCCCACCACCTCCACCACCACCACCACCACCACCACCACCACCACCGCACCCCCTTCCATGAAAACTCCCTGTCACCATCTCCGCCCGCGCTTGCGTCCCAGCATTAGAGAGTTTTTGCCACCTCGAACTTGAAGGACAATCGATCGTCTGCTCATGCGCTGTTCAAGTTTCGCATCTGCGCATGCGCGGAAGATCGATAGTGCTTAACGTTCGAGTTGGCAAATATTTTCCCCCCAAATCACGGGCGAAAATTCGAACAAGGGAGCAGAGTCACTTCTTTCAACGATATGCTTTGGGAAACGAGTTCTTTGGATAGATTTTCAACTGTTCATACTTTCCAACATAACCACAAGACTGCAGCACTTACTGGTCACCTGACAAGCCAGTGTTTTCCTCTATCAGAATTTCTTAGAAACGGTTTTTAGTTCTGCTTAGACGCGTCCGATCATTGTTACAAAATTCAAAACTCCACAATGATAGATCAGCCGTCGTATTGTCAGCATATGGAAGCGAGCATAAGTGCTTATGTAGTTTCAGTACCGTGACAATTGGATTTAAACACGAAAAAATATTGCGTTGAAAGAAAAGCCACGGTTTGTTAACCGAAAGAAGTGCAAAACCACGTTTTCCCCACGCCCAAAACAGAGTGTTTTGCAGAGAATTAGAAACTTGTATTCCATTCGCCCAGCCGCTCTGCAGTTCATTCTGCTCTCCCAGCTATTTCCACTCGAAGCTATTTGCTACCTGTACAAACATCACCTGGACACTAGGTATCTCGCAATTTGTATTTCATTATTGTTCAATTCCTTTTAATTGCATCGCTTTATTACATATGAGATAGAATTTTATTGTTAATACTCCATTATTTGATCAGAACTTTCATTACATTTTTTAGATATTTTTGAAAAACACCCCAAAGAGGGTCGAAATGTCAATAATGTATAACAATAAATAAATTGTCATAAAAATACTGAGTCTGTTTATTAAGATCAATAAACCATTACAATAAATAAACACTTGTCACCCCCACTACCTCTTCTGCCAATGCCGATGGCTGTGTGAACTGCTCCTGCCAGGTCGCAAGCCATAACACCCCCCATTTACCCTCTCTTGATTTTTGTCACTGTTATTGTTGTCACCCCGTTCATCTTTGCTCCCTGTATCAGGGGTTGGCGGCCCACCGGATCGTTTTGTGTGGCCCGCGACTGCTGTGAAAAATTGTATAATACCAACCAAATACAGTACAAATGCACAATTCATCTTATTTTTATTAATGATATACGTATTATTTTCTCGTTGTATGTACATTAATCATTAAGAATGTTGAATAAAGTCGTACATAATATATGTTTCAGTATAATCTCAGTAATTTGGGCATTTAAATGACAGTGCGACCCAAGGCTTAACTAGAATTTGATATGTGTTCTATAACCCCTTCTAAGTGGACAGCTCTTCGCTATACACACACTTTTTTCTCTGCCCCCGATCAGGTCGCTACTTAGAGACTCCGAATCCATGCATGACCGATCAAGTTAAACGTAGCTAGCTTTGTCTCTAGTGGACATTGATATACGTGTAATAAACAGCTTCTTAATCTCATTTTTTCTCCTGTGCCTCATGTTTTTCTATCTTTATAAAATATGTGGTTTTTATTCATGCAGTTTTATAATTAATACAATATTTAGTTTTTTCACTTATTACAGAACAAAACAATCAAATTCTCAGTAATTATTGAAGTCTTTCTGAATAAATAATTTATATATTAGGCCACAATTACATTAATAGCTCGATTATGCAAGTTCGAATAGATTCCTGCAATGTATAAAATATATACAATTAGTTAAATTCACACAGTATTTATGTAATTTGAAGGAAGGGATTTGAGTTCATTAAACTTTGTAAATTGAAGCAAAGCAATTTTTATTCCCACTTCAGGTTGATAAGAATATTCTCCGAGTAAAAATAGTTACGATAATTGTTTTCAATAAGGTTACGCCTTCCCTATAGCTTGGTTTTGTATTAAACAGTGAACTGAAGACTGATCACAATTCTCGTAAGATACGCATATTTCTCCCAGCATTTTGAGAGTAGAAACAAAGTTCAAAGACCGGCTCCGCATTCCTAGACGCTCTCGGATTCTCCCGTCTGTGCGACGTGCAACGTGAAGAAGAAGTGTTTCGAAAAACCACCATTTTACGATCGTAACCACCGCCTCCCCCTCCCGTCTCATGCGTCGGTTGTTTGACGATTTCCCGTCGGCGATGCTAAGCGTTTCAACTTGGAGATGGCTTCCCGTCTTTGGGCTAATTTGTCTTGCGAAGGTATTGGAAAACTTACAGCTCGCGAGAAAGAAGCAGTTGAGAGACAAACAAAGATGGCGGACCACGACTGCGAGCCCCGAGGGATTGTGAAGGAACAAAAAGGAATCGTGGAAACGTTATGGTCAAGTTGGACTTCATCTCTCAGTCAGAGGAATGCAAGGGATCTCCGAGGGGGCAGCAAAGAGCGTCTCAGGGCTGGGAAAAGCACGGCCAACATTTCCGACAGGCGTGGAGATATACCTGATAATTGAAACGTAGAATGTCACAAAAACGCGAAGAGCAAAGTTATTGAACAAGTGATATTTACATTGAAAGATTGTATTTCAAAAAAATATGTTTTATATCTAATCACAGGTAAAAAACTAAACTTGTTTGCATGATACAAAAATAACTATTTTGGTTATACTGATATATCGAAAATTAGAAGAACGATGGTATTATGTCGGTGTAATATTATAGATTTATTTTTACTGTATACGTATTGCCAAGGCATTTAAAGAAAAACTGTTATATTATTTGGTAGAGAAGTAGAAAGTTAAATTTGACTTAATAGACTGAATCTGATTAAAAAGTGACCATCTTTCAAAAACTGAGTGGTGTATCGGCAACTATCATCTTCAATCATATCAACTATCGACTTCCATTTCTCCAAAGTGCAACGGAAAATTCAACTTCTGACAAAAAGCATTTCAGCTGTATTTCCGTTTCCTACGCAAATTATCTTCATCGTCTTTCTTTCCAAATCATTAAATAATACTCCCTAATCATTCGTCTATCACCCTTCCAAATTTACCAGTAATCCTTAACCTTTCCTAGCTGATTCGACATTTACGTTGACTGGGGCAAATCCGTGTCCCACAGATCAGTTACCTTTATTGAAATCAAAGAAAACGAATAAAAGAGGAAGATTTGAACATTGATTTTTACTGCGTTATTTACAGAGGATTTCGCCGGCCTGGGCCGTAACATAATTGAAAAAGCTTAGAGCAAAACAAGTAAATAAGTACTCGTACTAGTGCATGTCACGCTCATTAGAACCTCAATGTCCGTAATTCCTTTCATCAGCTCATTCCCTCCCAGTGCATCTCTTTCAACGCCCTTTTTTTACACTTACTTTACGTATAAATAGCACCCGCCGAGTGTCCAATTTCAATATGTAAAGCCAGACGCTCGTAATACGGTCGACGGAAGAAAAGACGAGCCAGAACAGTCCTTAGTGAGCCGAGGTGCCCGCGATCTGCAGTACAAAATGTGAAGCTCTTCAGAGCGTCGTTTACGCATGGTTTGGGGTCAAGTGGGGCAGTGATTATCCGTCAAAATTCCTCTCCTACTGTCATTTCAAATGAAGGCGAACCCACGAGAATAAAGCTGCGGTTTTCCGAAGGGTTACAGAACCAGTTAAGAAGGCATTATGCAGAAATGATTCATGTCCTCCGCGGACTTTCAGCATTCGAGCCAGAAGTCGAAGTCCACGGACAGGCAATTAGTCGCTAGAGACAGACGTTAACTAAAGAGAAACTGCGTCGACATGGTGCTAGTGCAGAAAATGTTCGCGTGATTAACACTCTTGCGTTAGTATGTTGCTTTGCCGAGGGGTGTTCCGCACAATGGTTTTTATCTTCTTCTTTCGAATGGGCAACAAAATTCCAACAGTGCGTGTCTCAGTCACTCGCAATCAAAGCGTTAATTAATTAAAATTGACAAACACATTTCTGTGATTTTTTTCAACTAAGATCTACGGATCTACTAATCCGTAGATCATATGGATTAATTGTTTGATGTTTCCGGTTAAACTGCTAAGGTCTTTATTCCCGTAAGTATAGTGTATGTTATATCACCAGGGAGAGGGCTTCCAAAATTTGCAGCCATTTTTTAGAAAAAATTTTGAAAATATTGAGGGTTTGTGTAAAATTCTCCCAAAAATCAAAAATATACATTTCAAACTAGAGAACATCGAGTACATTTAAATCGATCGAGGAATATCAATTTTAGAGAAAATCCGCTGAATGAGTTTGGCGTTGCTTTGATTACACACGGAGGAATGGAAGCGTTTTGCCGTCAATCTATTTTTCGGTATCAAGGACCTCCAACACACGCTTCCGACGTGTTAGAGAAAGTAATTCACTTATGTAGGAACAAGATTTATCCATTTTCTCGTTACCAGTGCCCAACAATATGTTTTTCCTGTCAAAAACTTGCCGTCTACCGACGCCACACTTTCTCTTCTTACGAAGTAAGAACGAAAAAATAAAAAGACAACATGCACATCGTCACAAAGGCTCTTCGACTTTCAACTAAGAATAGATCCCCAGAAGACAGATTGGAAAAAGTGTGTGGGTATTGCGTGTATTCGGACACATTGTTCATTATTGCTAAAAGTTCTGCGCATGATGTGGCCGGGAAGTGGTAATGATCCTCCACCGATGGAACGTGAATCTGGTGCCGATCTACATGTAGATTTTCTGGATTTTACTCTTCCAGGTATCTCTCCGAGCGGATCCCAAGCGGGGATAAGTTCTCGACCAGCAGTTTCACTGGCCGTGAGGTTATGGGGTCCAAGAGCCGACAGAGGCGAATATTCGACACTAGCTAATATGCTGAGTCGAATTCAGCCAATGTCTGGAGGATTCTAGTGACCGTCTGTTCTGATCGTTAGTTTCTGTTGTTTATTACTTTCTCGTATACGTGCGTATATACGGTGTAATATACGTAATATAGGGAAAGTTAGTAATGTGCGGAAATTCGATTTCGAGATTTCAACGGAAATACACGTTTGGGATCACCTGATACCGAAAAAGTGGGTCTTTTCAAAACGTCCGTCCGTCCGGCTGTCCGTATGTCCGTCTGTCTGTCTTCCGTCTGTCCGTCTGTCAGTCTGTGAACAACACTAACGCGTAAACCATACGTGCTATTTCTTGCAAAATGAATATTCCCGGTCGATCTGCGTCCACTCGAGGCGCCTCGATTCTGAAAACTTTCTTCAAAATTTGAGGGTACTTTACATGAAGCTCCCCGGACATTTCAAAAATTATTTCAAAAACCGCTCGAAATTTTTCTTTACATTTCTTGTAAGGATATAAGTATAACACACTTGTAAATTTGGTATAGGTCTCATTTTTCACAGTTAACTCTCAATTTTCGAAAACTTCAAAAGTTATTAAATAAATAAATGTCTTATTTGTGGCGAGACTCAGGCCATTTAGCCTGCTCTTCCGCCTAACCACTCTCCAAAATTTTATTACATTAGTGCATAATAGAAGGAGGTCAAAGTTTGGAGTTTTTTCAGCGTCTTCCTACAAGTACAAAAATTGAAGATAAAGATTTTTCCTACAAATAATTTTTTCCAAAGTGAGTTCTTTTATTAAGGTCATGTACATTTTTTAAAAAATCTTACTACTTTTTGCGCAATATTGCAGGCAATATTTGAATTTTAAAAAACATTACAAAACAGATTTTCTCAAAAACAGCTCAAATTTTTTCTTCAAATTCTTGGCAGTATAATGCTAAATGTACTCTATGAGATGGCATAAACGCCACATTGCTCTATTCCTTCGTTATTTAAAAATTACATAAATGAATTTTTTTACTTGTCTCCCACGTCGTTAATATTTACATAGCGGCAATTTGTTTACATTATTATATTTATGAGTACATGTGCTTTAAATAAAGTCAAAAAAGTTTCTCGAACATTGAATAGTTGTCTGTGAAAACTAACTCAAAATTCCGCAGTTTCAGAAACGCTCAAACGCCATTTTCTCAAAAATGGTTTCAAATCTTTTGTTCAAACTTTTCGAACGGATAGTGCTAATTGCACTCTTAATATGACGTAAAGTGTATTTTGAGGTACTCTTTTGTTTTTTCAAAAATTACACAATGTAATTTTTTGAAAGTTCTTATACCGTTATAATGCACATTTTCAGCAATTTGTAAACACTATTGAATTGTGAGTGTAAGTGCTCCAAATGACCTTTCAATGAAGTTTTTCGAAAACTGAAAACTTTCTGTGAAAAAGAGCTTCAAATTTCGCATTACAGTATCGCTTAACGCCATTTTCTCGAAAATGGCACCAAATTTTTCAGTGAAAATTACCATTGGGGAGAAGGTTTAAGTGTTTTTTTTTAATATTCTTAAAATAATAGTTAAGTTCTACTATTAGGGAAACCGACAAATTAATAGAATGTCAAAAAATGTAGTTTGCTCAGCGATAGATGTCATGATGTTTGGGCAGCTGTCAAGAGTATTGGCAAGTGTGAATAGCTAGCCGAGACCAAACGAAACAGGAAAAATAATACGGGAAAGTCTGTGCCATTCTGTAGCACCACTAGTTTTACTAATGCTAGCGAATGCCGAACCAGAATCCCAACAAACGGACCATGCACCGCATCGCACCTCTCTCATCCTTTCACACACGCACGCACGCATATACACACATACTCTAATAATTAAATTACGACACTACCACACATCGCGGAAGACTATCGGGTAAACTGAGAGATGGGATGGGGCGCTGGGAGACTACACTTGTACCTCAGCTTGATGCGGCGAGTAGTAAATATCCACCAAATGACAGGTTTGACCGAATAATGTGGATTATCATTATGTGAAAGACCCTTCTGAAATTCAGGTTTCGTAGCTTGTTTCTCAGGAGCTGTCGCAGAACAGGAACAAGACGTCACGCTCCTTCGTACACGAAGAGTTCCTCGCACCATTATCGCCCGGCGGGTGGGTGGACGGGCGTGCGGGCGGCGCGAGCGAGCGCGGGCGAAGCGGGAGGGCGAGCGGGAGGGGAGCGGGAGGGCGAGCGGGAGGGCGAGCGGGAGGGCGAGCGGGAGGGCGAGAGGGAGGGCGAGCGGGAGGCGAGCGGGAGGGCGAGCGGGAGGGCGAGCGGGAGGGCGAGCGGGAGGGCGAGCGGGGAGCGAGAGCGGGAGGGCGAGCGGGGAGGCGAGCGGGAGGGCGAGCGGGAGGGCGAGCGGGAGGGCGAGCGGGAGGGCGAGCGGGAGGGCGAGCGGGAGGGCGAGCGGGAGGGGGGAGCGGGAGGGCGAGCGGGGAGGGCGAGCGGGAGGGCGAGCGGGAGGGCGAGCGGGAGGGCGAGCGGGAGGGAGAGCGGTCGGGCAATGGCGGTCTTCGCAACGCCGCCCCGGCAGGTGCGGCCGGAGGGCGGGCGGGCGCAGGCGGGCGATGTGTGCATCGCGAGGGCGGCCCGTCGTCTAGCGACACTATCTGCGCGCTCGCATTAAGGAAACAACGCATTAGTTAATTATAGGATCCACTTCCCGTGCCGGTCGCGCCGCCGCCGCGCCATTAGCATATTTGATGCGCGCATTAAGAGCCGCGCCACGCTGCCCCCCCCCCCCCCGGCCTCACCACAGTGGAGCTGTTCACAGAATTTTTTTCTATAGAATTTTTATACATTGAGTAGTTCATCGGTATTGCTCATAAAAGGAAAATTTTATATCCGTTTGCCAACGTTTCGGAGTTTTATTTCTCCATCCTCAAGGCTGAATACATGAACACGGTTAGATATATAAACATTAATTACACAATGTAAAAAAAAACTAGAGGTATCCCCTGTGCATTGCACACAGGCCGATGTGGCCTTAAGGGGAGGCGAAGGTAGTGCTTTTCATCGCCGTCGGCACAAGGAAGAGGTTGTGTGGTGATCTTCAGCCGCCTTTACCTCCAGGAAAGATCCTGGTGCTCACTTGGAAAGGAGGCTGAGTCGACCCAGAGCCGCCCTGAGGGAAAGCACCAGATAAAAAAGCCCTCGCCGGGATTCGAACCTGGTTCCTCCAGGTCAGGAAGCCAGTGCCCTACCATGAGCCACCCCGGCTCCCACACAATGTGCAAACACTAATTATGTGCAAGTATGCTGGAAGCACACATTACCAGTCACAAATTGTTTAGTATATAAACAATTGTGTAAATACAATTCTAAAATAAAGAATTTAAAATTAAATTAAAAATATATACGAAACATACCTTACTTGGGTGTGGACAATTTACACAACCATGATCATAAATTTCACAATGCTCAGAGCCCAAGAGCTAGCAGACCACTCATTCACAGGGACTACATATTAGTGCCTGAATTGGTGTTCAAAACTAGGAGCCCAAACACTGATTAAGAGGCATCCATATCCGGTACAACGTGCATCAAATACCTCCCATCATTTATAAAAAATTGTGATATACATTAGGTACTTAAGATTTGCGTTATGAGTATTAAATTGTAGTAAAAAAAATATGTAATATTATTTTAGTTGGTTTTTTTCCTACATCGTGACAAATTTAGTGCTTGGAGTACTCATAGGTTCGGAATCTTCGAAGGGGTTTTCTTGTCCAATGGGAGACGCCTTACCAATGTAGATGATCCACAGCTCGGCTCCAAGAATGTGGGTAGGATCAGGATGAACAGGATAGATGGATAGGAAAGATCGCGCGAGGTATTTAAGGGTGCTGCTCGGACATTCGCCGGGAAATGATCCGCAAAAAGTACAGAAACCACTAATTCACAATGTAATTACTGTTTACACGTATCTCGATTTAGGTTGGTTTGTGCGTTGCATACTTTTTATTAAATGAAGGATTGTAGCACATTGTGTGGGCGGTTGATTACAATCAGAGCAGTCAACCTATGAATTCGATTCTGGTAGGTGCCACGAAGTCACGGATGCTAAAATGATCATGTAATTTAGGAACCTGGCCGGAATCGAACTGTCGTTTACGAGGTGTATCTTTGTGCAACTTCGTGCGGGTTAAGGGCAGGTTTAATGCCGTTCTAGAGATGTTTGAGGTTGGTGAAGGTGGCGAGAACATTCACGCAATTTTGAACCCGAAAATCGTTTTTTTTATCTATGTAACTGTTTTAAATTATTTTTGGTTTGATTTTGCTGGGTTCGGTTATTTTAGTAAAGATGTGAAGTAAAGTGTTGAAGGAAAGGTTTCTTCAAATATCTCTTGTTTGAGCTTGTGTATGGTGACTGGACATAAGCTGAAACAAAAATCTATGAAGAGAAATAGAGTTCAGCCTGAAATGATGCGAATGACTTTATTTTTCTGTCTTCTGACTGCCACTTAGCCACAAATAGGAGCAGTACTCATTATGAAGAGCAATTGTTTGAAGAATTGATGAGAATGAAAAGATCTCGTTTTTTATTTTCTTCTCTACTTAATGTATTTATTTTTAAAGTGCAAACGCGGTTAAATTTCACACTGAGACGGAAAGATGCAAAACTGTGAGTGAGTTACAGACGTACGCTCACACCGCAAATTCTAAAGAGGAAAGGAATAAAACCTAACTAATTTATCAACGGTTTTTAGCATCTTTATAAAAAAATCATCAAAGTTATATATTATTGTTAGTAACAACAAAACGACGGGATATTCTGTCCCACAAAATCAGTTGATTGAATCAACATCAAGGATTTTGCGCTTCAAAATATAGATAAAATAAACAATTTTTAATTCCATCGCGTATAGTATATAAAGGTGTCCTTTAGAATGATATTATATATATATATATATATATATATATATATATATATATATTATATAGAGAGAGAAGAGAAGAGAGAGAGAGAGAGAGAGAGGGAGAGAGAGTTATTGTTATGTGTATTTAGATCTATAAGTTTGAACACTGAAAACAAAGAAAGTTTTAAAACACCCATAATTTTCGTGTTATAAGTTGTAAGAGCAATATTGGGTTCAGACTTTGCAAGCAGTCTCGGGCCCAGACATTTTACACGCAACAAAAGAAGCTTCAACAGGAACGACAACTACGAGGACAGGCACTATTACTACTTCACTAAAGTGGCGTAGCTTCAGTTGGTGTCACCCGGAGCAAAACTATTGGTATACCCCCCCCCCCAATAAATTAAAGACAAAAATATCTATTGCTGAATAGTTTATACATTATTTAATAAAAATATAAGTATATTACACATGAAGTTTATTTAATATAATAAAAACTATACGTAATTGAGAAAAAAATAATATAATTTTTAAATAAATAATCTAAAACGAAGCGAAACTAATTAACAAATGTATATTTTTTATAAAATACTCGAGATTCTCTGACCACTGAAGAATAGGCACTTGTGGATTATAATTTCCACGTTTTAGTTTACATTATTTCTTTGCTTTGTTTTCTTACTTTTTGTTTTAAATGTAAGACCTTTAAATAAATATATAATTGTTAAATAAATCATTAAAATGTATAATTCCAACTATACAATTTTATAATTGATGTCACCCTAAAGTGGTGTTCCGGGGCGGACCGCCCCCTAACTACTTCACCAAGAACAACAACTTCATTTCGTGCTCAGAATGATGGGATCCGCCTCACTGTGAGCCCGTCCGTCTGCTGAGCCCCGGACAAGTCATTACGGGTCCGAATTTGCATTTAATAAACATTAGAGCGCGGGCGTCCATCGGGGCCGTAATGGACGTCGGGGCGGATGGAGGGGGGGGGAGCGGTCCTCTCAATTGCAGTTCGCACCGACAGTCCGAGGCGAGGGCGGTCGTGGGAAGTTGTGGGGCGGGGCGTCTGAGCGCGCCGAGAAAGCGGAACTCTCGCATTGGAGATTTCCCTGAGCCGAGGAAGGAGGTGTGAAGGAAGGCGGTGTGCGAAGGGGGGCGTGGAGGGGCGTGCGAGGTGAGGTTCACGGTTGCCAGAATGGGGGGAATTTTGTCCCGAAAGGGGATTTTTTCGTTGTGGGGACAGAATGGAGAACATAAATGTTCAGGGAATGTTTGGGGATTTTTTTTTTGGAAATTAGTTTCATCCAAAGCGAGATAGAAATATTATTCACTCAATTATTATTAATAAAATTTAAACAATAGACGTCATTCACTTAATGTTTATGCATCAAAAAGAGAAAAATAAAACGACAGGCGTATATAAGAACAACAATACTATGGGTTCGAGCAGCTTGATAATTGGTTCATTTGATTATTTGAAGTTAGGGAACTGCCAATGTAATTGCCAGGAACGCTCATGTCGTTTGTCATACTTTGGAGAATTTTTTCGTTTGAAACTTGGAATTTCGTCTCATTGGAGGAGTAATTTGGGGAAATTTCGTACTAGTGGTGGGGAAAGTGCTCACAGCACACCTGGCAACCTTGGTGGACTCGAGCCCACACGCGTGTTATAGCATTTCGTCATTAATGACACACTCCTACGTGTCGGAACAGGTGATTTTACATATGATATCAATGATTCAGAATTTGAATGAAGAATAAAAGAAGTCATTCCGTCAATTAATAGTTGTCCTTAATAGAGGTTCTTTTATTTCTTCATGTAATAGCGTCAACAATACCACATCCGAATTCCACGGGTCTCTCACGATGTACATAGATACACGATGTGCAACCAAGACGCAGTTCACTATCAGTTGGAACTGTTCAACATTATTAGCGTGAGTGAGCAGACCTGCACGGCCGAGGTGGCTAAGAGCGTGTACACACTCGGCGTAGTGCTTCGGTCCGAAGGGTCCAGTGTTCGAACCCCCGGTTGGGCACGGGTATGTGTCCTTGTCTCTCATGTATGTGTTGTCGCGAAGGGACTCGCGTTTCTGCGATTGCCAGATCAGAGGAGCCCAAAAGAGGTCGAATTGTAAGAGAGGTACCATCGGGACGTAAAGGGTAACCAGCTGGCGGGTGGATAAAGGCCTAAAGGCAAAAAAAGAGTACGAGTGGAGCTTCACTCGCCAAGATTCACAAGAAATCGGAGTCTCTTTATATTACTCGGAAATGTAAACCCCAATGTACCAAAGCGGTTGTCAACATTACTTCGTTTGAGAGTCACTGAATTGCAACGAAAATATTCAGTGAAGCTGTTCTTACCAGCTACGCGAAAGAAGAAAACGATTTCGTTGACAAAATGTTCCAAAAACACTCAGAAACTACTCGTTTTAATTCACGAGGACTCTGTTAAATGATAAATTATGTTTTCAGTGAAAGAGAAGATAGAACACAAGGGCAGATTTTTAAAAGTGGGCTTAGATTTGTGCTAGAAGTATTTTATTAAGTTGATTAATTTTAGTAATTAATAATATGTAGCGTGCTCACGAGTGAGTGATTTCTAAACGTACTGAATCTTCCTCCTGAACGTTAAAACCAAAAAACAATGTACGCAGAAGCAGTATATCAAAATACGTAATTACTTTCTAAAAAATTGTTCAAAAATTAATTTGTACACCTTATTTACATTTGTTATATTAATTTGTCTAAATTAATTTAAGACTTCACACGAGTACAGCTAGTAGTTTTTATCAAATTTTAGGAGGGTTGACTTCTCTGCCTTATTTGATTTATTTATCTTGCTGGCCTGAGGCCCTCAGCAGCGTGAATGACGGCCATTTTATTTAGGAATCTTTTAATTGTTCCGCATATATGTTGTGAAACGTACATTCCTTCAACGTCAACAATCTCTAAGCATAAAAATGCTGCGCCTAGAGAAACTTAAAACAGCTACTAAAATATTATAGATTATTCTTTTTCGCCGTTGTAAATTTTGTAATCTTAGAAAATTCTTATGGTAAATGAAAATTAGAATACAATACCAGCATTGCAATGTGGAAGGTGAGGATCAGAATTTTCGATAATTCCAAATGTAGGAGCTGTTGTCCTAAACATCCATGGTATAATGAAATAATAATGCAACTGTAGAAAATTAATTGAAAAGACAGCAGTGTAGTGTTGTTCTTTCTAAATTACAATTAGAATTACCAGACATGTCAATAACAACATAAGCTGATACCAATGGGGTCAGAAAAAAACACAATTTAAGAGTTCTGCCATTTTTTCATTTTTTCTTTTACGGTACTAATTGAGTAATTAGGACGTTGATCTATGGATGAGCGATAAAAAAACCACGTTCAACTGATGGCTAAAATG
>JAHLJT010006057.1:0-29123 GCA_031308135.1 Acheta domesticus
TATTATAACATTTATTTACTCGGGTAACGAAACGACCAAGGCCAAAATTGAACTAGTCTTGGAAAACGACAATACGGAACAGATAAACAGTTTATTCTATTATTTTAATATGGTGATACAATTTGGTGTTTACACTATAAAACGATTAATAATAGCAGCAAATAACATGTCTGGGTACAGTTGCGACACATAGAATGGGTAACGGCCAAATTCAGAAGTGCCCGTCTTTATGCGCATTCTGGCACACTGTACGACGATAACGCCATCTGGTTCTTTCATAGTTAACTATTACAAAAGAACATTCGGAACCAACTGCCAACGACTGAGAAGCTGATAGGCTAGATTTCCCGCAATCATGATCTCTAGTTTGAACGTTCTCTATGATACGCGTGTTTATCCGAATGATTGAGAGTTTTAGCGTAGAAGGCACAGGGGGCGGGGATAGTCTCCATCGCGTCGTCATGCAAGCCATTCGATCGTCTACAAGAAATATAAGATAATATCAATATAAGATAATATCAATAAAGATAATATCATACAATACGACATAAAAAGTTCAGCACATGCAGTAGAATTAGTGGATTTGAAAAGGAAATTTGGAAATTTTTAATTCTGATTTACTTGCAAAAAAATCAATTGAATATCCCCTCTTTTAACACAAAACAACTTAAGTACGTGAATGAATATTACGGATCCGAGACGAAGAAATGAAGTGTGCGAAGGCGGCTCCAGGATCGGAAAAATAATTGGGAGTGGGAAGTTTTGGCAAAGTAATAGTGTTCAAATATCAGTGTTTACGAAATTTAAGGTTTTTGCAATAATTAAACTAGGTATTCAGTAATAATTTTGCATCGCTTGTCAAAATTGTTAGTTTGCAATATTCACCTCAAAGACAATTTGAGGCCACTTCCTCCGTGCAGCGCACGTTGCGGAATTGTTTATAAAATTGTTAATTGTTGAAAAATTGTTAATTTGCAGTTTTCGGTTCTGGAATATAAGGGACCCCTTTCCTCTTCAGAACTGCAAAATTTGGAAATTGTTCATAAATTTACAAATTTTGCGAAATTATTTTATTGTCTTTTCTAAACTGCCTTTGAAGGAGATGCAAAATTCCGCAATCCAATCGGCGCTACCGCCTTTCGTTTTCGAGATATGTAATTGTTTCTAAGAATTTAGCATGTCATGACAACTCCCATTTCTTTGGAAGTCAATGGCAGTTCTCTCACAAATCTACCCTTCAAGCCGTTTTCCAAATGCAACGTGCATTGAGCGACACTCTTTTCTCATGCGACCCTGACACCAGAATGGTATACCTTCAGAACGCAAGTCGATTGCTTTGCAAGTCAAAATCATGGAAACATGAGTTGTTACAAATGTTCCCTAAATACGTAAATGCCAAGAAGGTCATCTTTTGGCAGGCCTCTCCAAGATTTCTGCTCCGCTCATGGGAGCACCAAGTTCGCTTCGACAGATGACGAAGCGCGCTTCGGTCCGGTTGTTTACGCCACCGCCCAACGGGAGTCCCCCGGCTGCCAATTACTCACTCCTACCGTAAAACTTTTCTCGCGGACGGCCACACTAGCTCGTTTCGAATAGATCAAACACGACAATGTTTTATTTCGGGCCTAGTTCATGTAAAATCAAATAGGATTTTAATTTAATTTTATTTCAGTAAGTTTCCTTGCTATTTTCTAGTTTGAAACATAATTAAGGAGCAAAAAGAAATATCCTGGATAAGTATGTTCAGTTAAAACAAATAAAAGCAATTTCATTGTAACAATTTTAATTGTGGATTTTTTGTTTACAATTCGTTCGCTGTGGGTCACAAAATTCCTTGTCGCCATCAAACGCAAGGAATTGCGAAGTCTCTCGTCGCTCAAACACCCTCGAAACTTCGATTTTGTTAACTGCTTATGAAAAGAAGCTCTCATTTACACACGTGGACCCAAACATAGAAATTACTTTGGCTGCTTTCATATGTAGTTTTGAGAACTTATATGTGGAAAATATTCATAATACTCCAAAGAGTTCGCCGTTCGAAATCTTTCTGTCTTTTAGATGGATGGTCAGAAAATAAGTCCTGTAGAACCACTATGAAAGAAAATGTCAATACTCTTCGATGTCGCCATTGAGATAAAGCGCAGCAGCTAGCCAGCAGCAGGTTGTCCGTTTTCTTATCGCACAGACTGAAGGAATGCCCCACTCCCCCGGTGACTAACTTGCGCCGGCGCGCTGCGTGGGGCACGGGCGGAGCAAAATTGCACCGAAGCACGGTTTTGGACAGGCCTGTCTTATGGGAACGCACAAATTCTCAGAGCATATGAAAGAATCAGTCATTTCAACAGCGAAGCTACTACCTTATAATAGTAATAACATCCACAATTTCTTTAATTTATTGTTATTTAGATGCAGCCCGTGTCTCATAAAAGCTAACATTAATACTGTTATTTAAACTAATAATATCCATATTTAGGATAAATAAGTTTCTTTTTAAATTTGTTTTGCGTTCGTAACGCATCTACAAGCCCTTCTGGGGCATTGAGCGCTTGGTATGATCCTCCTTAAAATCCTGTTTTTAATGTAGTCATTCATCGTCAGTCATTTTCATGTATCCTTTCGGCCACGGCATTTTCACATCTCTTTTTAATCGTTTGTAGAGAATCATGTGAAGTATTATTATATTATTGAATTGAGTTTTATTGAATTTGAAATGACTGCTTGGATATTTTGGAGTTTAATGAACGAAATATAGCGACCTGAATTTATCGCTATGAAAAGTAAACGAAAAATGTGACAAATATCAGTATATCATCAACATTTGTGAAAAATCTTACGAATATCGGAATTAAATGAAGTTCTACACATGCATTGAAAATAATTCACATATAAAATGTATAGTGACGACTTCTACTTCCACTCAAACAATACCATTTTTAAACTCAGAAAATTCCCCAACTTAAAGAAGCACACTCATTCACAGAAAAATATCATTTATTGCCCACCTTTTCACATATTCAATAATCCGATACACCCCACTTCCGTATAGTCTCATTTCTGTCCAAATAGACATGTGTCAAGAAATCGAAAATTCCTTCCGAAGATATCAAAACATTCTAAAACAGAAATTGTAACGAATAGAATCGCTGTTAAGTCATAAAATTATACTATGGAACGCGAATGGATTAATACGACACCACAGAGAAGTAATAACTACTCGTATATTGAATATTTTTCGTAGATTCAAAACTAAAACATAGTTCGTGACAAACAGGACTTTATACAGAGACGTTGGCATAATTCCACTGGATGACCATATCACCACAAGAAGCCAAATATATTAGAAGAAATTGTGCCAGCACACGAATCACCATCCAATTAATCTACTAGTACGTCAACGCATACGCAGGCGCACACGAAAAAAAATACTTATGAAACCTACAAAAAATGTAATAGTAGTGATTTATTTCTGATACTTTGTTGTACAGTATACCATTTGATGAATGTTCAAAAATGAACTGATTATAAATTTGCAGACGAGAAATAATTTTAAAATACAAAAATTAATTTGAGATTTCCTCTATGAGACGTCTTTCATCGTTCCTATTCATTCGCTCAGAATATTACAATCAATTTCGAGATTCCAATGGAAGTGCACGTTTTGGGGTCATCTGATACGAAAACTGTTTTTTCTGGAAACGTCCGTCCATCGGTCCACTTGTCGTTCTGTGAACACACTAGTGCCTAAACTATTCGTAGAATGTTTGCTAAAAACATTGCATTATTGATGTGGCCCGACTCGAGATCCTGCAATTTGAAAATAATTCTTTAAATATTGTAGTGATTTAGTTGACGCGATTTTTTCTTCACGTGAAATTAGTTCTTGACAATCAGTTCTTTATAAAATATCATGTAAACTTTTCTGAATATATTACTTGTTTTTGCACAATCTTGATTGAAATATGAGCGACATTAAATAATATTAAATTTAAGATTTTCTCAAAACTGCATCAATATTGTGTTCTTTAATGTTTTGCATGGATAGTGCTATATTCACTGAGTAAAATGAAATGAACTTAATTTTAATTTAATATTCTTCACTTAGGCGTTCTTTACGCTATTCGAGGCCAAAGTTTAATCAAAATTTTGGGAGTCATTTTGAGAAAATTTTAAAATATTTACAAAGAACTTCCAAAATCAAAATGTTTCTGGCAAACTCAGAGGGCCTCGAAATCATTTAAATCGATCGAGGAATATCAATTTTGAAGAAAATCGGAAGTACAGTTTAGGCGCTAGCATTAACCAAGATGGACGAACGGACAGACACACAGACAGACTGACATTTTGCCGTCGAAATTAATTTTTATTGTTATATGTGTTAATATTTTAATGTTTTAATACAGGACTCAAAAAAGGAATCATTTCAGCAAATATTGAAAAATTAAAAAAAATTATGTTACGTAACAATTAATATCCCCTTACCCCCATGTAACGCAGAGTAACACAGGCTCAGACCCCCTCCCCCTTTACCGTTTCGTAATTTATGGACGTTCCCTTACACAACGTGTTAGAAGAAATAATTTGCTATATTCTCGTAAACAAACACGATTTACTCAGTTTTTCGTTAACAGGACTTGGCAATAAGAGTTTTTTGATGAAAATTCACCGGCATACGATTACAAAACTTTCTCTTGTAACGAAGTAAGTATGAAAAAGTAAAAATATGTTACAGGCACCAATAAATAGTTGCTGTGAAGAGGGTGAAAAAAAACGAAAAGCTAATTCAGACTAAAAGTATTAAGAGACTAACAAATACGAGAAAATCGTGCTATTTTGGAGTATGACTAGAAAAGTTAGCTTTTATCTCAGAAATAGGAATTTATATAACAAGTAAAGCTGGAAAAATAGCGAGTTGCTGTAATTTCAAACTGCGATACTGCGAGTATTAAACTTTTTATTTCTAAAAAGCAAAATTTTAGCGTCTCTGAAGTAGACAGGTCTTTCACTAATGAGATAATTAACTCTTATGTGGCTTTGCTATTCTGAGAATGAATGAATAGAAGAATGAATAGGAAATACGAATATTTCAGTTTGCTTTGGCGTGAGTGAAAATATTGATTTTTCCTTGGCAACGCTGTATAGCCCCTTATCTGATTTCACCCGGAGTCGAAAGTGCTTCCCCAGGAAAATTGGCAAGTCAGTGCTAGCTTGAGGCTTATGAGAGAAAATCGATAATCCCTCTAAAGAAAGATGATTTTATTCAACTCTTTTCTGAACTATAATATCGAATCAAGCAAAGATATATCACTAACATTGTCGCCCGGTGTATAAGTGGAAGCAGTCATTTTTGCGTTAATTTTTGGTAAAAATATTTTCTGGATATCAAAAAAATTTCTATTCATTTTTTTACTCAAAATCTGTATTATCTTTGTTGTCTTTTAAAAAATAGAAGACACAAAATATATTTCTGCATACATCTGAAATCAATGTCCAAAAACATTTCCACCTTCAAAAATTTTTCGACAAATTGAATTTTGAAATTTATTTTATTTTACTTTAAAGCTATGAAATTTCAACACACAACTAAAAGACGTCCCATAAATATTCATCAGAACTACCTTCTGGAAAACTTGTTAATTTCAAAGTAGAGATTGCAAATTCGAAGTATTGACACAGTAAGAATAATTGTAATTGCTGATCACCAGCAATTCCTATCATCTTTATTCACATTCTCTATGAAAAGCGTTTGTGAGACAGTGCATGCATTATATAGAAATTATTTTGTTTCTTTCTAAGTAAAGGAGACAAACAATATACATAGTAGGAATATAACTCATATCAAGGCAAAAGAGGAAAAGTCAAGACGGGTTTTAGTGAATTACTCACAGACACAAAAAACGTCCTATTTCTTGTCGATATATCGCTAAAATTCTGCAAGATTTCTTACGACGTACGATTACAAGATTACTAAAAGACTCTCTTTCCGAAGTATGTAACTTCGAGGTATCCGAAGTATTAAGACCGCAATTCCATTGTCCTTTTTGTATTCTAAGACATACAAACAGTTTTGTTTGTGGAAAAAAGAAAATAACAGTACAATATTTTAAAATTCATTATGTTTCCGATTTAAAATCGTGTTATTTATTTTACTACAATAAAATCGTGTTATTTCAATGCCGCACGTCAATTACAATTTTTTTAGAATTCCTTGTTCGCTATCACGAATTTTGCCCGTTTCATGCATAACATTGTCAAGACAAAAGTATAATTTTGTAAATTAGTGGATTTTTACTTTCCCGTATACATACGTATATACGAAGCGTGAATGAGTTCCATTTTTCTCTCCCCACACAGCAATGTCCTGACATTGCTATTGTAATACATATCTTTGATTGTTTCTTTTTTGTTTTTTTCACGTATTGTTCTTTATTATATGGTGTCTTGGATGCAGTCGTGTGTTGTTTAGCGTTGATGCTTTTTGTCCATGAACTTTTTCTTAGTTTTTTGAGTTTTTTTTCATGGTGTTGTCCCAATACTCCCATTTTACATTTATTTCTATTTTTTATAGCCGATCTTCATTATTTCCCCCTCTTCTCTTTCTTGTATTGCTACTTGCCAGAGTGCAGCATAGATCACTCTTTCCTGTCTTGTGAGAACATTTTCTATATAAGTGTCTTTATCTTTTAATTTATTCTTGTTCTCCGTGATTGACATTTTATCTCATTATTCTTCCTGTTTTATTTTCTCCAATAAAGAATGCATCAACAAAGTTTATATTCCCAACTACGGTTTCCAGGATGTTTTTTGTTTTTTCTCTTTGTATGTGGCTGGGTTTCCTTGTCGTGAATCCTTTTCATTTTCATCACTATGTTATTTCTTTTCTCCTTTTTTATTATTTTTACTTTCCCGTATACGTACGTATATACAAATTATATATGTAGTGTAGGGAAAGTTATGTAATGCTGCACGAGAAAACGGCGGATTTTCTGGAAAAAAAGTCATTTTTAGGCCACGATCACGAAAAAGTGGATAAATCCTGAGCTAAATTAAGAAAAAATCCTCTAACACGTAGTTTATCCAGAATACATGTGTTGTGGGTCCTTGATACCGAAAAACCAATTGACGGCAAAACGTCCGTCTGTCCGGTGTATGTGAACAACACTAGCGCCTAAGCCATGCGTAGGATTTTTCCAAATTGAAGAAACCCCTGTCCATTTGGCCTGCGTTGCGATTTTGAAAAGCATTCATTAATTTTTGGGGGTACTTTACATGAAGCCTCCGAACATTTTCAAAATTTTCTCAAAAACGGATCAAAATTTTTAATCGAAAATTATGATATAGGATTAGGTTTAACTTATGTAATATTCTTAATATCACATTTTTCTATTTTAAATGGCCTGAAAAATTGAGAAAATGTTAAATAAAATAATGTCAGCCATGGATGACAGCTGGAAAGTAGGTGATGTAAAACCAAAAAACTAGTCTAGATTAAAGAAATCAGAAGAGATCTAGTACGAGAAACTCTGTGACATTCTGTTGCAACACTAGTTTCTTTTTATGTGACAACGAAAACGCTCCAACACTTGCGAGGTTTGGCATACAGGCAGTCCCACCAACTATGGGCCTCCCCCGTAACTTCTAAACGGTTCCCGATATAGAAATGTAGTTTTCGCCCAACAATGCGGAATCATGGGGCAAGTAATGTACCGTAAGGATATTGTCCGAAAAATTTTTAGTTTTCGAGAAAATTAATCATCTTTCATTTTTTAAATGGAACCATGATTTTTTCTCACTAGCGAGAGGTAGATCATAAGTAGACGAGTGCAATGACGTAACATGTTATTGTTTTAATAGTATTTTGAGCACAAAATTATACTTTCTGACAAGTGATTTTAAATTAAATGCACGAGATTTCCTGTGTCAATTCTTGCAACTGTTGCCATTCAGGAAGGTTGCATTCCCGGCGCCGGCTCTTTTCGAGGAGAGGCCGCGAAGGCCTTCACCAAAAGTGACAATAGCGACAAGCAGCTACAGCAAAAAGTGCAGGTTTCATTTACAATCTCTTGCCAGAAAGTATAATTTATTACACAAAATACTATCAAAATATGAACATATGTTACATCATTGCATTCCCCTTTTTATGATTTATCTATTGCTAGTAAGAAAAATATATGGTTCGATTTAAAAAAAATCAAAGTTGATTTAATTTCTCCAAAACTAAAAGTATTTCAAACAATATCTCTACACCATTTCACTTGCTCCATGACTCCACATTGTTGAGCGAAAACTGTATTTTGATATCGGAAGTCGTTTAGGAGTTATAGGGGTGGCCCATAGTTGGTGAGACTACTTGTAGTAAATCACCAGCTGGATTATGTAATGAAATCTCGAAACCTATGCTCTCAAATTCAAATCTCAGTTCGGAGAGTGATTTCGCGGGTGCTAAACACTCCCAAAACGACGTTTTTGGATCAATGCCGCGATTTTTAATTAAGAGATGAGACGTCATTGGCCGCGACAATATATGCAATCCAGTTGGAATTGTGAAATTTTTGCTGGGGGTTAACTTGAATTTTTATATTACGTAATTGTTATAAAGAAATCGAGAGAGTATGTCCACCACTAGTTTTTCAATTTAGAGGGGAGACAATATTACACAAGAACTACAAATACATAGTAACACTCGAATGAAACATAGCTTTGCTCGAAATATTCAAATTACGGAAAAATATAAATATTCTGAAAAACTATAAACTATAAAATAGAAAGTTCTAAAGTTGAAGAATAGATTTCATTAAAAAATATGGTTTGAATTTTGGTGGTGTAGGTCAGGATCACAAAAAATCAAATCAGATTTTCGATTTCGAGAGGATTTACTAATTATCGAACATAAATCATAATTGCAAAAGCATTTTACTAAAATTTAGGTAACAATTAAAAAAATTGGAGCAGATTTTGAATAGATTTTAAAGATCTTATGCGTGAAGTGACAGCCACAATTTTGTTATGAGAATCAAATTCGGCTCCCAACGAGTTAGGTTATGCATTTTCCCCAAAATGTCGACATCAATATATAGAATATTTATTTCCTTTTAATCACATTCTCCGCCGTCCTCTATCCGGTGTTTCAGTCAAATGGTAGAGAACGTAAGATTCTGGTCGTTCAATTATTCTGAAAGTAATCATCCTAACAATGGTTATATTTAGTTTAAATGATACTATTAATGTTTGCTTTTCTGCATGGGTTGAACACGGGCTGCATTTAAATAACACAATTAATTAACGAAATTGTGGATGTTATTACTATTATAAGGTAGTGGCTCCGCTGTTGAAATGACTGATTCATTCATATGCTCAGAGAATTTGTGTGTTCTCATAAGATGACCTTCTTGGCATTTACGTATTTAGGGAACATTTGTAACAACCCATGTTTCCATTCCGCAAAGCAATCGACTTGCGTTCTGAAGGTAGTTTCAAATACCATTCTGGTGTCAGGGTCGCATGAGAAAAGAGTGTCGCTCAATGCACGTTGCATTTGGAAAACGGCTTGAAGGGTAGATTTGTGAGAGAACTGCCATTGACTTCCAAAGAAATGGGAGTTGTCATGACATGCTAAATTCTTAGAAACAATTACATATCTCGAAAACGAAAGGCGGTAGCGCCGATTGGATTGCGGAATTTTGCATCTCCTTCAAAGGCAGTTTAGAAAAGACAATAAAATAATTTCGCAAAATTTGTAAATTTATGAACAATTTCCAAATTTTGCAGTTCTGAAGAGGAAAGGGGTCCCTTATATTCCAGAACCGAAAACTGCAAATTAACAATTTTTCAACAATTAACAATTTTATAAACAATTCCGAAATTTGCGCTATACGGAGGAAGGGTCCTCAAATTGTCTTTGAGGTGAATATTGCAAACTAACAATTTTGACAAGCGATGCAAAATTATTACTGAATACCTAGTTTAATTATTGCAAAAACCTTAAATTTCGTAAACACTGATATTTGAACACTATTACTTCGCCAAAACTTCCAACTCCCAATTATTTTTCCGATTCTGCAGCCGCCTTCGCACACTTCATTTCTTCGTCTCGGATCCGTAATATTCATACACGTACGTAAGTTGTTTTGCGTTAAAAGAGGGGATATTCAATTGATTTTTTTGCAAGTAAATCAGAATTAAATATTTCCAAATTTCCTTTTCAAATCCACTAATTCTATTGCATGTGTTGAACTTTTTATGTCATATTGTATGATATTATCTTTATTGATATATTTCTTGTAGACGATCGAATGGCTTGCATGACGACGCGATGGAGACTATCCCCGCCCCCTGTGCCTTCTACGCCAATACTCTCAATCATTCGGATAAACACGCGTATCATAGAGAACGTTCAAACTAGAGATCATGATTGCGGGAAATCTAGCCTATCAGCTTCTCAGTCGTTGGCAGTTGGTTCCGAGTGTTCTTTTGTAATAGTTAACTATGAAAGAACCAGATGGCGTTATCGTCCGTACAGTGTGCCAGAATGCGCGGAAAGACGGGCACTTCTGAATTTGGCCGTTACCCATTTTATGTGTCGAGAACGGTACACTACCTTATATTAAAGCAAAAGATTCAAAATTTGATGAGGAGGAATCATACATTTCTTTCTAAATAAAAACCTTATTTTTTAGATTATGCTATGATTAATCAGGATAACAAATAGTACTGTTTCATCAGCATAAGAAAATCCCAAAAAATTCATATATTTATCAAAATGAGGAAACATCCAGAATGATTAAGAGATTTACTTTTGAACCTATTTATTTAGTCAATAATATTGTAACTGGATCTGGGGTTCTCCTACCTGTCTATCTGATTTCAATTATTACTAACTTTACTCACTCTGTTTAGTGAATTAGATACACAACAACAATTTGCGTTGACAACGAAACATGTTGTTAGGATCTTTCCTTACTGCTATCTATTCTTAACAAAAATTCTTTACACTTCTAACTAAACTAGCCCCCTTCTGCTGTTAGTCACAAATTTATAATCGTGGGTTGTGACCGGCTCTGTATGGAAAACCTCCAAACATTAGCCTCCGTCGTAGTGCTGCCAGGATTTAAACTACTTAAATAAAACATTGTATGAGAGAAAAAACTACGGTTGGCAATGATGCCTTCCATAATTTAATTATCAAAAAAATTTACTGATGCCCCGTTGCATTCACTTCCGTTGCCTATCAGCATCAACATAAAACATAAACACATTAACAAATACATACACTGAATAAACACGTAAATAAACAAAACATGAACAGAAGTTACGTTAGAAATTTCATCTAAAAAATTATTTTCTCTTTGTTACTTTAAAATGCATACTCCTTTTAACCATTTATAATGGCCATTATTTAGTCTTACTACTAATTTCAATCTTGGCCTTGATCAATGTTTATCTTCTTCAAAAAATAAATACCAAGAATACGTTGGATTTCCCTGTGGTTGACCTCTCGTTGTCCAGAGACACCATCCTTCGCTGCTCCCCGTCTGTAGCTAGCCTTCGCCAGTTTGGGTTGGTCGCTTCACTTGTACCATCACACACCATGATGACGCCACCGTCCTTTACTGAAGCATGAATTGACTATTGTTATACCGCGCACTTTACTACGTTAAATACATGAAGTTTTGTCTCAGTCTTCGCGGCAAATTAAAATACAACAGCATTTAAATGTTGTGCACTACAGCAAATATTGTTTCGCGATATCCTATCGCGCACTAAGTTCTTTCAAAATTTTCAACAAAATTTGTATGAATTGTCCTTCCACACATACTGTGATATACCAAAATATTATATATTTTGTCAATAACATTGGCTGTAAATGGGTTGGGTAAAAGGGTCTGCAAATGGCAAATATAGCCTTAGCAACGCCGGCGTAGTGGTTGGCAAGGTCAATAAACTACATTCAGGCCTTGAATAGGTGGGGGCGCTGGCTAGAAAGACATAAAATAATGTGGGATTGGTCTGAAAAGGAATGACTATCGAGGGCGTGGCTACTCGGTTTGATAAGAGATGAATGGATTGACTAAGGGAGAATAGGCTGTCGAATTTTGTCGTGTTGTTTTAAAAAAGAGGATCGAAGGACGGATACCGAAGCGTTGAGGGCGGAAAAACGGTGGAGAAAAGGGCATTCTGATAAGAGGTCGTCGAGTAGTACAGATCGCTCGCGAGATTAACATCAGGGGAGTGGGACTTGTAAGTTTTGACGTAAGACTCAATAGTTTTTCGGACTCTGAAAGTTGATGAAAGTTTCTTTTATATTGCGGTGTTGGACTTTAATGTTTTACCACTAGTTGGGGAGGATTAGGAACACTAAATATCACGTAAGAATCAATAGATATCTAGGCAGTGAGGGCTGGATTCGTCGGCAGTGTCGCAAGATCAGAAGAAAGAAGCTGGACTTGGGTTCATCTGCATACAAGTGGGAAGATACTGCGGGCGTCGTAGATCAAGACGTTAGATCAGTACTGCAGTACAAAGGTATTATTTAAAACGAGGTCATGACCTAAAGACAAAACAATTGTCAATAGAAGTAAATAAATTGTTAAATTTCTCTTTTGGAAATGAAAAGATTTTCATTTGGTCAATCACAATTGTTAAGTAGTTAGAGATAGATAAATATTCCCTTTCAGATTCCTCGCCATACTGTATAGTTGGCAGATCAAGTAATCGGCTATCTAGGCGATAGTGATTATCCATAACGGGACCCATTGACCCAGCTAGCTGGACATTTATCCATTTGTTAAAATTAGCTGTGGAAGCATTGGTTTTAATTAACGTAACCTGTTCCTGGCGCCCAAAATTTTATTATAAATTCGGAATGGGTCACGAATATAACCGTCCTAAGGTGAATGATGTCAACGATCTCGTAATAGTCTATGACGAGACATTATTGGTACATTTCAATATAATAACTTAATAGTCCATTAACGTAGCTATACTTTTATACTTTAATATCACCACCGCGAATACAAACACACAACCAAGTCCTTTTGCATTAAGTACTTTTCGAAACTCGAAAATCGATGAACTTTGATAATTTTGAAAATTATCACAATCACTTATACACTGTCCGCGTGCAATCAAACATAACACCGATTCCCACTGCACCAAGTCCTTCCACAAAATTTTAAAATAAATACTTTAACAAATTTCAAAAATACTCTAGCCACGAACACACAGTCCGCGTTGCACTCCCAACACGAAACCAAATCTAACACTCATTGTTGACAGAATTTTTTATAGTCTCAGGTTCAAACAAAACAACCTCGCCGCTATTATTGCCTTGTTTACCTATTCATAAAATAGTTACATTTCACTCATTCTATACTTTCCAGTTGTGTTACAACGTCCTAAATTCCATAAAAATTCTGTTTTTATTTTGATCTCCATTCGAACTTCTGTCTTATTATGCCGAAACATTTTATTTCACAACTTGACATTACCTTGTATGACCATGCATTCTGTCTAATGTTTTGCTTCAATTCTAAGTTATGATTTAGAAAAGCTTTATTTACATTTTCCCCAGTGTCCTAAATTTTGGTATTACACTCAACAATTTGCCGAAATTCTCCTCTACAGACTCGTAATTTCCAGTTTAATATCATTCTTTGGTTTTGCCGTAATCTTTAAAAACATTAATTTGTTCTTCGAATGACGTCACCACTTGTACACTCGTTTGTTCATTGGAAGTTTTCCGTCAACTATGCATTTTCTAATTCCATATTGCCATATTGCTCTTCAGCCTGCTGGCCAGAATGTCCAAGGGGTTCACAAACTTGCCCCATGGCAGCGCACGTCCGAATGTTTCCTCGTCGCCCAAATATAGCCTTTTGTCTTGCGAAGCGTCCCTTCAGCAAGCGCCCGCAACTCTTTCCCATGTGCATTTCGACACTGAAATGCACGACTAATTTACTACAAGGCGACTGTTATGATGCCACAATAATTACATTAGCGGCGATTTTTTTACATTACTGTATTTACGCGTGCATGGGCTTTAAATAATTTCTACAAAGTTTCTCGAGAACTCAACCGTTTTCTCTGAAAACTACCTCAAAATTCCGCATTTTCAGAAACGTTCAAACGCGATTTTCTCATAAATGGCTCCAATTTTTTTTCTTCAAACTTTTCGAACGGATAGTGCTAATTGTACTCTTTAATATGACGTAAAGTTCATTTTGGGGTATTTTTTTGTTTGTTTTTTTCAAAAATTACACAAATGTAATTTTTTTGAAATGTTTCTCAAATCTTAAATATGCACATTACCAGCAATTTGTAAACATCATTATATTTGTGAATGTAAGTGCTTCAAATGACTTCAAATTAAGTACTTTAAAACTCAAATATTTCTGTCAAAAAAACTTAAAATTTCGCATTTTTAGTAGTTAAACAATTTAAAGGACATGCACACATAAATATAATCATGTGAACAAATCGCTGCTAATGTAAATATTAACGACGTGAGAGACAAGTCAAAAAAATTACATTTTTGTAAGTCATGAAAAAACAAAATGATAGAGCAATATGACGTTTATGTTATCTCGTAGAGTGTATTAGGCACTATCCCTACCAAAAGTTCAAAGAAAAAATTTGGAGCCGTTTTTAAGAAAATCTTGTTTTGGTAATTTTTTTAAAAATTGCACATAATGCACGAAATATTGCTCGAAAACTATTAAACGCTTCAAAAAATGTACATGTCCTTAAATGAAGAACTCACTTTGGAGAACAAAGTTTATTTGAAGGAAGAATCTCTCTCTTCAATTTTGTAGTTGAAGATGCCAAAAAAATCAAACTTTTGCAATTTTTGAAAATTCAGAGTTAACCGTGAAAATCGGACCTGAGCCACCTTTACAAGTGTATTTTACTCTATTCTTACAAGAAATTTAAAGAAAAAATTGGAGCTGTTTTTGAAAAAATTTTGAAAATGTCCGGCGGGCTTCCTGTAAAGTACTCCCAAGTTTTGAAGAAAGTTTTTCAAAATCTCAAAGCTTCAACTAGAGCTAGATGGACAGAGGCTTCTTCAATTTGGAATAAATCCTACGAGTGGTTTAGGCGCTAGTGTTCACAGACGGACGGAGAGACGGACGGACAGACGGACGTTTTGCTTTCAATTGGTTTTTCGGTATCAAGGACCCACAAAACAGGTATTCTGTCTCCACCACATGTTAGGGGAATATTTTTCTTAATTTAGCAACTGGTTTTATCTACTTTTTCGTTATCAGAGCCCGGCAATGTATTTTTTTCTGCCGAAAATTCGCCATTTTTTGCGCAGCATTACATAACTTTCCCTATACGATGTATAATACTCCGTATATACGTACGTATACGGGAAACGAAAAATGGATGTTGGTATGTGTATAAGAGCTAAACTCCGATACCGTGAGACTAATCTCCATGAAAGTTGGCAGTTCCTCGTGTTTTTCACCCAGAAGGTTTATGTTCCGTTTATTGTAACTCCACTAAATGGCGCTGCAGAACAAAACAAAATATTTGCGTCAAATGCAGCCCGCAATACAAGCGGCAGTGTGTGAATTTATATTGTTAAATAACTCTTAACGATGCATTCTAGGGCCTTAAAAAATAAAATTGTGAGGCTGAAGGCCTCAAAGAACCGTTTCTCATACCGTAATCTACAGGATGAGCTTTTCTGGAACATTCTGTTACATTTTTGCTGGTCCGGCGCTTCCCGAACCTCACTACTCAGAGATGTGCAGAATTCGCAATTAAATGTGAATGAGAGGGACAGAGATCGGCAGAGACAGATACACACAGAGACAGATAGGGACAGGGTGAGGGAGGGAGAGACTGAGAAAGGGTGATGGGAGGGGAAAGAGGGAGATGAAGAGCAGAACAACGTTTGCTGGGGTTTCCTAGTAATATAGTTGGTTAATTACTTAATATAATGTTTCATGCGACGTTGCTCTACATTGTTGTGAGAAGACAGATTGAGAAGTTATGAATGGGAGAGAGATGGCGATATGAATGGGAGAGAGATACGATAAGGAGACTATTACTTCACGTTGTTACAATATCCCTTCATTCACTAAAATGTTGTAGTCAACTCAATGTCGGGAAGTGTGCAATATATTCATGCTTGTTACTTTTGTAGTAGTAAGAAATGGCTATTGGTTCTAACTATCGAAAAAATTGGTTATGCATTTGAATTTCTTTGGACTTTTTCAGTGATGTCTGATGTGAGGGTAGAAACTGCAATGTTATAATATTACGTAACTGATCCCAATAATGCAAGAAAGTATGTGCTGTTTAGAACTTCTATGGTCCGATTAAAAAAAGTTGGTGATTGACATTTGCGAATTGAAAGGCGCGACCTTGACAGGTTGCGTACCATTGAGCACGTGTTTCGGGACGCGAAAAGAAACACTTGAAATCAATACTTATAAGAGTAACCAAAGCATATACTCATATTGTAGGAAGCAACAGCTTCAGAAGCCCAACTGTCATTCACCAAAGTATTTTAATCGAACTATAGTTTCTAATGTTTTATTTCACAAAATCGATTATCCTTTCTGAACAGGGAGACGACTCGTGCCCTGTCGCTTGGAGGCCGCTTGTGTGCAGATAAGCCTTTCGGTGAAGGAAGGAGTGGAGGGGGTGGCGTTTGACGGAAGCGGGTGCGGAAGCGCGTGGAGGCGCTGACGACGCCTGCGGCCCGGCGCCCCGCCCGGGAATGCGCTGCCGCAGCCCCCGGGGCGATGAACCTACGCGCAACGCCCGCCGCGTCGGGCCCTGCGTCTGGAAAGGGGGCCCGAATTCATCTGAATCGTACAGACCGACTTCGTGCAGAAGTGGACGGAGACACTTCACATGCGAATGATATGAAGTGATAGGAGCAAGGCTGAAAACGTTGAAAAACGCAGGTGGTGAACAGAGCCATTGTATCCACTAGGCTGACTAGGCTGCAGCCTCGGGCCCGGAACTTTTGGGGGTCCACAAATTTGTAGATTTTTATAGAATTTTAATCGTAATATGATTTACAAGCAAACCTTATACAAATTTTCTGTTTTAAATAAATACACATAAAGTATATTAATATATTTATATTTTTTACTCTAACATAGACTGAAAACGCTTGAAAAAATTACTTTTAAGAAAGTATGTTTCTGAATCGAGGGCCTTTCATTTGGAAGAAAATCTGAAATGTGCATAGGACCGGTCGAAAGCGCCGAGAAAAATATAATTTTGCCTCTAAGAGTTGTCCATTCGTTTGAACAAAGCATTGTTTGTCATATTGTTTTTAAAAACAATATATTATTATTGATAATTATTTTACTTACAATTACAAATTTAATATATTATACATAATGTATATACTAAATTATTATTATTTAATAATAATATGTATTATACAATTATTATTCAAAGACATAATTATGTTGGGATGTACATTAATTATCCTAGAGCCCAAGGGCCCATTACATTTTACAGCCTAGGGCACAAAAGCATGATACAACGGCCCTGGTGGTGAAGTAGGAAGGAGGATGGGATCCGAAAATCAGAGAACTCGACTTGACGAAGAAGGAAGGAAGGGATGCAGAAGGGTAAACACGGAGAAACATGTTGGGTGGCGGGGCCTGGGAAGGACTGGAGCAGGCGAACAAAGCGAAGGAGGTGGTGTGGTGGCTGGGTGAGGGGGCGCAGGCCATCGCCCCACCCCGTTTGCATCGATCAGCCGGAGGGAAGGACCAAGACAAAATTGGTTCTTTTGCAGCTTATTATAAACATACAGAAGAATTACACTGGAGACGCTATGAACAGTAAACAATGAAGTATGTTAAGGTAGTTTTACAATTTTTTTTAATTTATGAATTTTGAAGGCAGACTTTAAATAAGGCCATGCACAATATTTTTGAAATATGAGTAGTTTTGCGTGATGTACCGACATCGCGTTAAATAATTATTTTCGCCGTTTTTTCGCGCAGCATTACATAACTTCCCTATAGTACGTATATTACTTCGTACATACGTATGTATACGGAAAAGTAAAAAAAAATTGAGCCGTTTTTGAGAAAAGTTTGAATATGTTCGGGGGACTTCATGCAAAGTACACCCAAATTTTGAAGAAAGTTTTTCAAAAGCCCGGCGCCTCTAGTGGAGCCAGATCGACCGGGGAATATCCATTTTGGAAGAAACTGTACTTATGGTTTAGGCACTAGTGGTGTTCACAGACAGACGGACGATTTTCGGTATAAGAGTGTATTTCTGTTGAAATCTCGAAATCGATTTTCCGCAGCATTACATAACGTTCCCTGTACGATGTATATTACTCCGTATACACGTATGTACACGGAAAAGTACCAATGCAAAATATCAAAGAATTCACGTTTCAAAACCGCTTCGCAACGTGACTACCAGACCAGAGCCATGGCACTTGACACGTTTCTATGTAAGATGTATCAAATTACTGATTTCGGAGAAAATGAGCTCTTTTTCTTTGGAAGACGCCCTTAGCAGCATTGGTAACAATCAACGACCGGACGAGCTATAAAGCGGATCGCGTCGCGTCGTACACAACGAAAAACATTCGCGCACACCTCGACGCTCTTATTTACTGACGCTCGATGTTTTCCATTTCTTTGGCGATTTGTATTCCTCAAAATCAGCAAATCAGTACAATAGACAAGGGCGGTGAGGCATGTTTTGAAAAAAGCGTGAATAAAATTCAGGACAGGGGACACATATTTTCTTGAAATATCCGTTCTTGTACTAAGTGCTGGAAATCAGATTCTGACGCCAATGTGTGCTGATTTTTTTTTATTTCAAAACTCTCTATTGTAAGAACGAGGGAAGTCGGATCTTAAAACGTCATCAACCAATAATTCGATCTCCCCCATCCCACTAACGTAAAACAAAGCTTTTCGATGCCTCAGCAGGTGTCATTACTCCATTATGATATCCTGACGGAAGTGAGTACAAGTAGGAACAGGATACAATCACTTGCGAAAACAAAGACGGTTCTTAGTAGATAATTTCGAAGGGATCACAAGGGGCAGCACAGAACGAGGCAAGGGCAGGCGGCACGCCAACGATTATCTACAGGACGGCTGAGGGCGGCCCATGAAAGAGTCATCCGTCTCGGAACGGAAAATCCCCCGGCGCGACGCCGGCACGGACAGGGGATTTGTCGATGGAGTTCCGCTGTTGCCGGAGGAGTCAATACCTGACTGGCTGGAACGCCAGGATGCCATCAAGCGTTAACGACCGAGAGCTCCAGGACTCTTATAATGAACATGGACAATCACCTTACTAAGGTGGCCCAGAAAAATAGCAGCGCTGGAGGTGGTAAACAAAAAAGATCGTCTTTCAAAATGCACCATCGACGTTGGCAAATCATCCTTTCCCCTACTCTTGAAGTGGTAGTATTTTTCATTACCATACCGCCTATTATCGAACGTTCATGACTTAACACTGCTACAATCACGCTAATGCCCATTCTCAGGTAAAGTGTGGATTGTTCCGACGATCGATAACTGCCAAGTTACCAATTATACCAATAAGACAACAGGAGCCTGAGACTTCAATAAGACATCAGTTATACCAATTATAGTTACCAATTAAGTTATATCAATTGTTAATTATACCTACCATCAGTTATAACAATTAAGTTACCAGTTATACCAATTAGACATCGCAGCAGTCAGACGAAGAAGTCAGCTAAATCTTCTACCGTCAAAAATATACTCGTGCGTGCATATCTCCCATGCTTCGTCAGCGCCTCTACACGCGCTGTGATAAGTGACAACGCGCGCGAAAACTTCGTTCGACCGTCCGCTGCGGGGGCAGAGCTTTCGTTTGTAATATAACAGAATAATGTTATTGTTGCAGCTATTAGGTTGTCGCTACTATTACTAATAATATGTCAGAGTGAATAAATGAATGTATTATTGATCGACTGTGTGAAGGGACGAGCACGCGAATATCACTAATTCATGCTTCTAGTTATTCATTAATTCTTATCCTAAATATTAACGCAGAAAGATACAACCTTCCTGATATGGTTACATTTACATGTTGAGTTCAAATTACAATACTTGATTTGGGGCTTCTATTTCTGGACGTCATTTTTATGGTTCATAACTATAACCACTTACAAAATGTGCAATGAATCGCCACAGCTTTACTTTCCCATATACGTACGTATATACGGAGTAATATACATAGTATAGGGAAAGTTATGTAATGCTGCGGAAAATCTATTTCGGGATGTCAACGGAAAGACACGTTTTGGGATCCCCTGATAGCGAAAAAGTGGGTCTTTTCAAAACGTCCGTCCGTCCGTCTGTCTGTCTGTCCTTCTGTCCGTCTGTGAATAACACTAGCGCGTAAACCATACGTGCGATTTCTTCCAAAATGGATATTCCCCGGTCGACCTGCGTTCACTCAAGGCGCCTCGATTTTGAAAAACTTTCTTCAAAATTTGAGGGTACTTTACGTTAAGCCCCCGGACATTTCAAGATTTTCTCAAAAACGGCTCCAAATTTTTTCTTTAAATTTCTTGTAAGAATAGAGTAAAATACACTTATTAAGATGGTATAGGTCTGTTAGCACATTTTGCTCGGCGCGGACAAGTTCCTGCGACTTCCGCCCACCTGGGCACTCTTTGGAGTGCTTCCCGCTAAATTATGGGAGTTCCATGCTAGACCAGGGTGTCATGGGGGCGCCAATTCCAAAATTCGCGCGTCCCACTTAAAAAAAAATCCATCATCAATCAATCAATCAATCAATCAATGAAATGGAATGAAGACATTAATTAAATCATTGTTTCCCCGCGCCTTGATGCATGTGACAGTTCTTCCGCCGCCCTGCCAGGTTGCAATCAGCTACCCTCGCCGCCGACACCGGTGACGTCACTACATCACCACCGTCACCGCCGCCACCAACACCATCGCGCCGTCGCGCCCGTATCTCTCCCCCCGCCTACGTCCGCCCCCGCCGCCAGCTAGCCGGCTGCCCGCCCCTCTGCGCCCTGCCCGGGGTCGAACCCGGGGCACCGCCAGAGCATGTGCGGACAGCGGGCGACACAGCTGGTGGAGTGTGGGCCAAGCGGATGGAGCTATGGTGGACCGGGAGCATGAAGCATCCACGGCGGTGAAGGGCATTTTTCACGATTTCTGCATTGAGACCCTCTACTGGACAGCGGTGTGATTTGTAGGAGCGGTGGTGCTGTGACAGTGGTGTGGTTCGACAACCCGGCCATGTGTGCCTCGTAACCTTTCAATGTTACATTCATTTGGTTTTTGCTTGCTGTGTTAGTCAGGTAGCATCGCTTGGTCAGTGTGTGCCTTTAATTTTGTGTTTCGCAACACTGCAAGAGTTTTGTGAAATTGTTAAAGTTTTGTGAAATTGTTAAAGTTTTTTTTGTATTCTTTGACATTTTATGGTGCCTTAAAACCCGGGAACGAATACTTCGTTCGTTCGTTGGTAACACTGACTACGCGAGGTTTTTGTTCACGCCACGCCACGCATTCGTGATGCGCACACGTAACGCGTGCGTGCGTGCCTTCTTAATAAATAAAAAAAACAGAATTACAGTAGAATCATTAGCAGTGCTGTTGTAACATTTACTTGTGTTATGTGCGCTTTGTTTTATGCGGTTTGTATGGTGCAAATTAAAAGCATGTTCTTGGTTACGCCTTTCCAATTCCTGGAAATCTTGTGCAGCTTTCCTAACCTCATATTTCACGTTCCTGATCTTAGGTTTCAAGTTTGTAGGGTTAAATGCATTTTGACGATAGTTACATAGCTCATTTTGCTTATGAAAGTGGTGTTGACTTCCAATTAACAAATACATGTCGGTGCTTAAATTTTTAGATGGTTTTTCGCGTATGAAACTTCATACCCTTTAAATGCTATCGTGAATTATTTCAGTTCTTTTCATTAGTAAGCAAGCTTATTTAACCATGTCTCAGTCAAAGGTACGGGCTAAGGAGCCAGGTGCAGTTGAATTAAGATTATCACAAAGGTGGAGTCTCGCTATTTGGGAAATTTCACGAATTGAAAGTAATTTGAAAGCTTTGCAACCAGCAACGGTAGCCAGTCTCGCGTGCCTGCGAGATAGGTTATGTGAGGTTTGGAAGGATATCGAAGCTCTTAAAATGGATGCGATCAGCTCCACAGAGTTCTTTAGCACGATTCATGAACAAAATTTTTCGCAATGTGAAAATGCTTACTTGGCTGTAAAACAGCTATTGAATGAAAAATACGAGCCCTTTGAAAAGCCTCTTACTGTTGCCTCGGCGTGTCATCATGCCTCGCTACCGAGCATTAAAATTCCAAAATTTGATGGAAGGTATAGAAATTGGCAACGTTTTCGTGATTTGTTTACTCAATTAGTCATTAATCAGGTACAGATACCGGACTCGCAGAAGTTGGTGCATTTAATGAGTAGTCTCGAGGCCGAACCTCTGAAGTTGATTTCTGTGCTCACAGTATCAGACAGATCCTTTCAACAGGCCTGGGCTTTATTAAGAGATCGTTATGATGATAAATCAAAAATTTTAGAAGAGCACATTCATGCTCTCTTCTCCTTTCCTTCCCTCAAAATTGGTGATGCCTCCTCCTTAAGAGAATTGCACAATGTAGTAACTTCTCACTGGCTATCTATGTCAGCAGTTCCCACTACAGTCCCTATGGCTGAAATAATAGTACAATTTTTAGTGCTCAGTAAATTGGATAACAAAACAAGGGAAGCATTTTTCCTTGCTAAAGCAAAAAATGATATTGTTCCATTGCAAAATGTTTTAGATTTTCTTTCACTCCGGGCAAGAGCCCTAGACATTGCCCCTCTTGCTAATCCTGATGTGAATTCTGTTTCAGTTAGTAAATCTAAGCGCCCTACACAATCTTCACCTGCCAAACAGGTGTTTCAGCTGGAAGAGGGGTCATCAGCTCAAGCCTGCATTGCCTGCAGTTCTGGAGAGCACCCACTTTTCGCCTGCCCTCGTTTTCGTACCCTGGCTGTCCAGCAGAGATGGGATTTTGTCTCTTCTCATCAACTCTGCTACAACTGTCTTCGAAGGAAGGGTCCTTCTCATCATTGCTCACAGCGAAGTTGTAAAACTTGTGGTAAGAACCACCACTCAATGCTTCATAAATTTTCTACACAAAATGTCCATAATTTGGCATCACCTCATTGTTCTAGTGCTCCCAACACCTCTGCTGGACTAGCATCTGCCACCCAGATTACTGCAAAACAACCACACGATACTAAGGTTTCCACGTTATCACACTTGGTTCTTAGCCAGACATTTAATATTGGTTCTCTCCTTCCCACAGCCATTGTTAATGCAACAAATGAATTGGGCCAAACCCTGCCAGCCAGGGCATTACTTGATTCTGGTAGTGAAGTTTCCTTGATAACTGAATCACTGGTACAGGCCCTCCGTCTCAAAAGAATTAGGCATAATGCTACTATTCATTCTGTTAATGCTCTTACTTCTGGTTCAAATGCTAGAGTTCATGTGTTAATCTCCTCGCGGTGTTGTAGGTGGAAAAGGGCAATAGAATGTTTAGTGGTCCCTGCTATTTCCAAAGCCACCCCCCGGAGGAACATTAATTTAGCTGCCTTGAAGCTGCCTGCTGACCTAAAATTGGCTGATGACCAATTCTTTATTCCTAAAAAATTAGATATTTTATTAAGCTCTTCTTTATTTTTTCAGGTGCTTAACACTAAGAAGAGCAGCCATTGTTCAAAGCTTTTTATTCTTGATACTAAGTTTGGTAATGTCATTGCGGGGGATCGATTGCCCACACTGTTGCCAAGTGCGGCACCCCCAGATCAGTGCTTTTTCTTAACTGCACACTCTCCTTCCTTAGTCAATGATTATGAGAATGTTTGGAATTCTGAGAGGATTTCCTCTTCTCGTGATGAAAACTTCTCACACTTGGAGCATCCTTGTGAAAAACAATTTAATGATGACACCTTTAGGTTGGAGAATGGGCAATTTTGTGTATCTTTGCCTTTTAAACGTCCTCCACAATTATTGGGGAATTCACATTTTGTGGCCAAACAGTTTTTGCTTGCTTTAGAAAACAGATTTTCTAAAGATAGAGAATTAAGGCATAATTATGTCAAGTTCATGAGAGAATACATTGAATTGGGGCATGCAGTTGAATGTGTCAGTAAGATAGCACCTCCTTTCTATTTTATACCTCATTTTTGTGTGTTGAATCCACAATCCCCTACTACACCACTGCGTGTAGTCTTCAATTGTAGTGCCAAATCTTCTTCTGGGTTAAGTTTAAACGACCTACTCTACGCTGGCCCTAACGTGCAATCAGAGCTCATTGACATCATGCTTAGATTTCGATTGTTTAATGTTTGTTTCACAGCAGACATTGAGAAAATGTATAGAATGGTTCGGGTGCATGATGCTGATACTAAATTTCAGAGAATTTTGTGGCGAGAGAACCCTCACGACCCCATTAAAATTTTTACTTTGCAAACCGTTACTTATGGTATGGCCCCCTCCGCATTTCTGAGTACAAGGTGTCTCAACAAGTTGGCTGAGGAAATAAATGAAATTGATCCTGAGGTGGCTTCAGCCATCAAGCAGGGATTTTATGTAGATGACTTACTGTTTGGGAGTGACTGTGCTGAGAAGGCAGCATCGTTATTTCAAAGGATTGTAAAAGTGCTAAAGGGAGCTCATTTTAATTTGAGAAAGGTTAATAGCAATTCTTCATCGTTTCTGGCCACTCTCACACCACTCACACACAATACACTTCCACGCTCTGGCCTCAGACAATACACACAGAATATTGGGTTTGACTTGGAACACTGATAAAGACACACTTTGCATTACATACAGCAAACACTCCGATCCAAACACTTTCAACCTCCCGTGTATAACAAAAAGGGTTGTGTTGCACTTAATAGCCTCTATTTATGACCCATTAGGTTTTGTGAATCCTTTCTTGGTAAAGTTGAAGCTTTTTCTGCAAAAATTGTGGTCTTTACAGTTGGATTGGGATACTCCTCTTGATTCTGATCTTACTTGTTGTTGGCAGTCCTTGGTTAATGAGATTGTTTTACTGCCATCAATTATATTCCCACGCAAGGTGTTACCCCAGGGTCACCTTCCCTCTTGTCTAGTAGGATTCTGTGATGCCTCTCATAAGGCGTACGGAGCTGCATTATACTTAGTTAATCATGATTCTGCATCCGTTGCGCATAGCCACTTGTTGTGCTCTAAATCAAGACTTGCTCCCTGGCAGGGTCGACTATTCCTCGCTTGGAGTTGTGTAGTGCATTGTTATTGGTAGAATTGACCAAGAAGGTAATAAGAGCATTGAGAATTGTGTGTTCTATTAATCAAGTGTATCTTTTTTCAGATAGTTCTATTGTTTTGCACTGGTTGGTGAAAAGCAATCATAAATTGGATGCTTTCACTGCGCATAGAGTTTCAAAGATAGTGGCATCCTATCCACTATCTTGTTGGCGCCATGTAAGCTCGAGACAGAATCCCGCTGATCTGCTGACCCGTGGTGTCTCCCCCCAGCACTGCAACACAGTACCCTCTGGTTTGTAGGACCGCCGTGGCTGAAGCAGCCAGTGGTCAATGTGGGCCAAGCCGTTTGTCGATGCTGAGGTAGCGGATAATGGTAAGGTAGATGCTCTCTGTTGTATGTTCACTGCATACCAAACAAGTATGCCCTTGTCAGATGTAGGTGAAAACCAAAATTCATTTGTTCAAGTGCTACTTAGCAGATATTCAAAATATCACAAATTGATAAGGGTGTTGGCGCTATGCTTAAGATTCATTAACAATATACGGGCTGCAATTGTTGCTCGCATTGACCCTGCTTCGGCTCAGATGCGGAGAAGGGGTTGGTTGGCACCGCTTGAATTGAGAGAAGCCACAGTGGTTATTATAAGGCTCATTCAACAAGACATGTACCCCCTTGAATATAAGGCACTTTCAAAAGAAAAGGGATTACCTCCCAAGTCATCGCTCCTTAGCTTGAATCCTTATCTAGGCCCTGATGGGCTTTTACGGGTGGGTGGCCGTTTAATGAATTCTCAGGTGGAGAGGTTAAACAAGCATCCTATTATACTTCCGCCTAACCACAAATTTACTGTCCTGTTCTTAGAAATGATACACCTCGCATTTCTACATGCGGGCTTAGCATTGATGATGGGATGTGTGCGCCAGCAGTATTGGATTCCCTCCCTAAGACGGGTAGCAAAGAAAGTAATCAATGCTTGTCTGACTTGCAAGCGTTGGCGCGCAATTCCTCTTGGCCAGATTATGGGTTCATTGCCCCCTAGCCGCGTAAATCCTTCTCGGCCATGGGCTCACACATCCTTAGATTATTGTGGCCCAATTTTGACAAGGCCGTCTCTCACGAGATCAAAAATGTCTCAGAAGACTTGGATTGCTGTATTTATATGCCATTCCACGAAAGCTTCGCATTTAGAAATCGTCGAAAATCTATCCTCCTCTCAATTCATTGCGGCCTTTGAACGTTTTGGTTCGAGAAGAGGTTATCCTGTGCACATGTACAGTGATAACGCTAGTACATTCAAAAGTGCTAGTCGTATCCTAGCCGAGGCTAATCGCTTTGTTCTTTCCGCTCGGGATTTAGAGGTTATCACCAATTTTTTATCAGTGCAGGGTACCTCCTGGCACTTTTGTCCCACCTACGCTCCTCACCGAAACTCGTTAGCTGAGGCTTGTGTTAAAAGTCTTAAATTCCATTTGCGTCGCGCTTTAGGGCAACAAGTTGTGCCCTTGCTTACATTGTACACCCTCTTAGCCAAAATAGAAGCTTGTTTAAACTCAAGACCGCTTGAAGTCACGTCTACAGATACGGATGTGAATTTGATTTTAACCCCGAATCACTTAGTCTACGGGCACGCGCTTAATACTTTTCCTATAGATACTGACTCGCCTCTTGTGCAGATTACTCCTGCACAACAGTTCCGCCATTTAAATAACAAATTAGCAATAATTTGGAAATATTGGTCGCGAAATTACCTCCACACCTTGCAACAAAGGGTGAAGTGGAAAAGGGAGTCACCACCACTAGCTGTAAATGATTTAGTACTTTTAATTGAGGAATCTCCGCCCTCTCACTGGAAATTAGGTGTAGTGGAGAAATTGTTCCCTGATCAAGCCGGAGTCGTGCGTACTGTTGAAGTACGAACTAGCCAGGGCAAGTTATTGCGACCAGTACAAAAGTTATGTGCACTGGCTAGATCCTCCCACGAGTAAGCCCCAATCCATGATATTTATCTCTACTTTTCCCCCTCTGTCGACCAGAGATGCTCAGCTGATTTTTCTTTCGCTTCGCCGCCTGGTGAACAGGCGTACCACTATCATTTTATAGGTCATACTGCGTGGGCCTGCCACTTGTTTTTTTTGTGTTCTTTGACATTTTATGCGTTTTGTTAATTCCTTGTTGTACTAATTGGTATAATTTTTTGATTAAGCACTGCTACAAATTCTATGTGATTTTGTTACTTCTAGGTTAGGGTAATTGTTACGAGGTACTCAGTAATGGTTCGAGGTGATTACAATATGTACGCTAGGCAAACGCCTATGCTTTCGTTTGTTGTATGCCCTCCTCACGTGTTTATAGTAGGAATGGAGTCTCTCAAGATAATGCAGAACTGTGGTGGACTTCTCAGTGCTTGTTGCTGAAAGAAGTGAGTGGGAGACGGACGGTGCCGAACTCGAGCATCGCCATGCGCCCGGCCCCAATAAATGTTAGCACATTTTGCTCGGCGCGGACAAGTTCCTGCGACTTCCGCCCACCTGGGCACTCTTTGGAGTGCTTCCCGCTAAATTATGGGAGTTCCATGCTAGACCAGGGTGTCATGGGGGCGCCAATTCCAAAATTCGCGCGTCCCACTTAAAAAAAAATCCATCATCAATCAATCAATCAATGAAATGGAATGAAGACATTAATTAAATCATTGTTTCCCCGCGCCTTGATGCATGTGACAGTTCTTCCGCCGCCCTGCCAGGTTGCAATCAGCTACCCTCGCCGCCGACACCGGTGACGTCACTACATCACCACCGTCACCGCCGCCACCAACACCATCGCGCCGTCGCGCCCGTATCTCTCCCCCCGCCTACGTCCGCCCCCCGCCGCCAGCTAGCCGGCTGCCCGCCCCTCTGCGCCCTGCCCGGGGTCGAACCCGGGGCACCGCCAGAGCATGTGCGGACAGCGGGCGACACAGCTGGTGGAGTGTGGGCCAAGCGGATGGAGCTATGGTGGACCGGGAGCATGAAGCATCCACGGCGGTGAAGGGCATTTTTCACGATTTCTGCATTTGAGACCCTCTACTGGACAGCGGTGTGATTTGTAGGAGCGGTGGTGCTGTGACAGTGGTGTGGTTCGACAACCCGGCCATGTGTGCCTCGTAACCTTTCAATGTTACATTCATTTGGTTTTTGCTTGCTGTGTTAGTCAGGTAGCATCGCTTGGTCAGTGTGTGCCTTTAATTTTGTGTTTCGCAACACTGCAAGAGTTTTGTGAAATTGTTAAAGTTTTGTGAAATTGTTAAAGTTTTTTTGTATTCTTTGACAAGGTCCCATTTTCACGGTTAACTCTGAATTTCCGAAAATTGCAAAAGTTTGAAATGTTTTCGGCGTCTTCCTAGAACTACAACACTGAAGATAGAGATTTTTCCTTCAAATAAAATTTGTTGTCGGAAGTGAGTTATTTCATGAAGGTCATGTACATTTTTTTTTAAAATTTAGCAGTTTTTGCGCAATATTGCACGCTATATTTGAAATTTTAAAAAATTACAAAAACTAGATTTTCTCAAAAACCACTCCAAATTTTTCCTTTAAACTTTTCGTAGAGATAGTACTAATGTGCTCTATGAGTATACATTAACTCCATATTTCTCTATTCTTTTGTTTTTTCAAAAATTTCAAAATGTAGTTGTTTTTACTTGTCTCACACGTCGTTAATATTTACATTGACGGCGATTTGTTCACATTATACATTATTATTTCAGTTTGTAATTTTATCGGAGGACTTAGTTTCAAAGGGTTTTAAACTGCTCACATCCTCACGTCACTAACTTCTTCAAACAAACCAGCCTACAAGAA
>JAHLJT010006060.1:5000-12500 GCA_031308135.1 Acheta domesticus
TGTGTCTGTGTGTGTCTGTGGTGTGCATTGTGTGTGCCAGTGTGTTGTTCCTGTGTGTGTCTGTGTGTGTCCTGTGTGTGTGTCTGTGTGTGTGTCCTCTGTGTGTTCTTGTGTGTTCTTGTGTGTGTCTGTGGTGTGTCTGTGTGTGTCCCCATGTGTGTGTCTGTGTTTTGTGTCTGTGTGTGTCCTGTGTGTGTCTGTGTGTGTTCGGTGTGTGTGTCTTGTTTGTGTCTGAGTGTGTGTCTGTGTGTGTGTCTGTGTGTGTCGTGGTGTGTGTCTGTGTGGCTGTGTGTGTGCTGTGGTGTGTGTTTGTCTGTGTGTGTCGGTGTGTGTGTCAGGTGTGTGTGTCCTGTGTAGTGTCTGTGTGTGTCTGTGTGTGTCTGGTGTGTGTGGTCCTGTGTGTGTCTGTGTGTGTGTCTGTGTGTGTGTCTCGTGTGTTGTCTGTGTGTGTGGTCGTGTGTGTCTGTGTGTGTGGCTGTGTGTGTGTCGTGTGTGTGTCAGTGTGTTTGTCTGGTGTGTGTCTGTTTGTGTCTGGTGGTGTCTGTGACTGTGATGTGTCAGTCTGTGTGTGTCTTTGTGTGTCTGTGTGTGCTCCTGGTGTTGTCTGTGTGGTTCTGTGTGTGTTTCTGTGGTGGTGGTCTGGTGGTGTGTCGGTGTGTGTCCTGTGTGGTGTCTGTGGTGGGTGTGCGTGTGTTCTGTGTGTGTCTTTGTGTGTCTGTGTGTTGTCTGAGTGTTGTCCTGTGTGTGTGTCTGTGTGTGTGTCTGTGGTGTGTGTCTGGGTTTGTGTCTGTGTGTGTCCTGTCTGTGTCTGTTGTGTGTGTCTGTGTGTGTCTGTGTGTGGTCTGTGTGTGTGTCTGTGGTGTGTCTGTGTGTGTCTGTGTGTGTCTGTGTGTGTCTGTGTGGGTCTGTGTGTGTCTGTGTGTGTCTGTGAGTTGTCCTGTGTGTGTCTCGTGTGTGTCTGTGGTGTCTGTCTGTGTGTGTGTCTGATGTGTGTGTCTGCGTGTGTGTCTGTGTGTGTCTGTGTTGTGTGTGTGTGTCTGTGTGTGTCTGTGTGTGTCTGTGTGTGTGTCTGTGTGTGTCTGTGTGTGTCTGTGTGTGTGTCTGTGTGTGTGTCTGTGTGTGTGTCTGTGTGTGTCTGTGTGTGTGTGTGTGTCTGTGTGTGTGTGTGTGTGTGTGTGTGTGTCTGTGTGTGTGTCTGTGTGTGTCTGTGTGTGTCTGTGTGTGTCTGTGTGTGTCTGTGTGTGTGTCTGTGTGTGTCTGTGTGTGTCTGTGTGTGTCTGTGTGTGTGTGTGTGTGTCTGTGTGTGTCTGTGTGTGTGTCTGTGTGTGTCTGTGTGTGTGTGTGTCTGTGTGTGTGTCTGTGTGTGTCTGTGTGTGTGTGTGTGTGTGTCTGTGTGTGTGTCTGTGTGTGTCTGTGTGTGTGTCTGTGTGTGTCTGTGTGTGTCTGTGTGTGTCTGTGTGTGTGTCTGTGTGTGTGTGTGTGTGTGTCTGTGTGTGGTGTGTGTGTCTGTGTGTGTCTGTGTGTGTCTGTGTGTGTCTGTGTGTGTGTCTGTGTGTGTCTGTGTGTGTCTGTGTGTGTCTGTGTGTGTCTGTGTGTGTCTGTGTGTGTCTGTGTGTGTCTGTGTGTGTCTGTGTGTGTCTGTGTGTAAGTCTTTGTGTGTGTCTGTGTGTGTCTGTGTGTGAGTCTGTGTGTGTCTGTGTGTGTGTCTGTGTGTTGTCTGTGTGTCTGTGTGTGTCTGTGTGGTGTTTGTGTGTGTCTGTTTTGTGGTCTGTGTGTGTGTCTCTGTGTGTCTGTGGGTGTCTGTGTGTGTCTGTGTGTGTGTCTGTGTGGTCTGTGTGTGTGTCTGTGGGTTTGTCTGTGTGTGTGTCTGTGTGTGTCTGTGTGTGTCTGTGTGTGTGTCTGTGTGTGTCTGTGTGTGTGTCTGTGAGTGTGTCTGTGAGTGTCTGTGTGTGTGTCTCTCTGTGTGTCTGTGTGTGTGTCTGTGTGTGTGTCTGTGTGTGTGTCTGTGTGTGTCTGTGTGTCTGTGTGTCTGTGTGAGTGTCTGTGTGTGTCTGAGTGTGTGTCTGTGTGTGTGTCTGTGTGTGTCTGTGTGTCTGGGTGTGTGTCTGTGTGTGTCTGTGTGTGTCTGTGTGTGTCTGTGTGTGTGTCTGTGTGTGTCTGTGTGTGTGTCTGTGTGTTGTCGGTGTGTGTCTGTGGTGTGTCTGTGTGTGGTCTGTGTGTGTGTCTGTGTGTGTCTGTGTGTGTCTGTGTGTGTCTGTGTGTGTCGTCTGTGTGTCTAGTCTGTGTGTGTGTCTGTGTGTGTCTGGTGTGTGTCTGTGTGTGTCTGTGTGTGTCTGTGTGTGTCTGTGTGTGTTATGTTTCAATGGCGAATTTAAGTATATAGAGGAGAAATAAGATTTAAATTAATTTATACGGTCGCCAGAGACTTTTTGTCACGCACGAGAAAACGATAGAACACGTACAACTGCCCAAGGAGAATTCAAAGTACAAAAATGAATGTAATAAAGGCAGAGGGACCGGAAATGATTACCTAATGGATTGAGCGGGCCTAACACAAAAACCCTAGGCTTTGGACCCTTCCTCAGATTGGCAGAGAATCCCAGTGGGGAAATCTACGATCAGGAACGAGGAAAACTTGTGCGGGAAAATAACTTGAAAATCAAGGATAGCATGATTATTACACACCCAGACTCGATAAATATTCAACGTTTATTTGCCAATTTATTTCAGCATCAAATACCTGAAAGAAAGGAAAGAAACAATTTACAAACAAGCTGAAAATAGGGAAATAATTCAAATTTATTCAGGAATGAAACATCTGTACAAACTTTGAATCTAAACAGAATTACTGGTCACTGAGATGAAATAAGCAATGTGACAGAGGCCCAATATGGAATACCTCTCAAAAAAGGCATAAGAACAAATCAAGAATGGAATACTTACACAGTAATTACAATTTCATAGCGGAAAACAATTCAAAATATAATACCAAAAATCGTTTTGCAAACCCCAGAAAATTACAATAATGCATAAGCCTAAAAAATGAGACAATTTAAAATACACAAAAATTACAAAACGAACGACCTAAAAGAATTACAACACAATAACAGCGCTAGATTGCTACAATTCAAAACTATTAGAATCGACAGAGCTGAGTAACGAATCAACTTTGAACAGTAAGGGCAACAAATGAAAGAACAGCCGGAATGAGGCAGCCTGCGAGTTGAGAATAAATTCTCGTACACCCGAAATTTAGAAAAGGGATTGACAATTAATATACAAAATATTGGAGGGAAAATGATAGACTTACTGGCTGAATAGTGCACAATTGTATGCACAGACAGCGTGGTTTTGCGTGGGGACAACGCAGCAATAGGCTTTGTCAGTCCCGACGCGCCGACTCAACCTCGCAAAAATGTCGCAAAGGCCACGGAGTCAAAGCGAATTCCGCCAAATGGACTACAGGATACGCCTTGTGCGTCCCTGCGCGAGTCTGCGGATCGCCAACAACATCTCACCTGTTTTGCGCCAGCCTCGACCAACGAAACGTCTACGACAGCAACTTGGACAGCTCAGGCCGCAAAACAGCGAACGTGAGACGCTTTAAAACGCGCCCGAATGCAAAACTCTCACGCTTGTGCACAGCACTCACATACCACTGATCTCATTAATTAAACACATCTACGTTACCACTCCATTACTGACGACGAAAAGGGTCGAGAACACGCACAGCGGTGCGACAAAAAAGAACGAGGCTCTGCCCCGGCGACTACCCCATTACCGGCCACACTATCTTAAGAGAGCCCGTCATAAGCGCGAGACAGCGCTTTAAATAGGAGAAAAACGTCACAGCAGCGTCATATGACGCGTCACTCAGCTAAATCGATTATTTTTCACCGAACAAACAAGTAATAACAAAGAACAAACAAACGTGCTTTGAACGAGAACATTGGAAGCTATACTGGGTTCGAGAGCGCGAAAAGGGTGATAATGCGATCTAGTGGCAAGCGGTAGAACTACCGCATTTCATGAAGTTAAATGGCAGAAATTGAAAACTTAATAACTTTTTCAATTTTGCAGCTAGAAAGCTGAACTTGGACTCATTTTAATCCTTAAAACACCTAAATTTGAGAACTTATTACTAGAAGCCGTCACCTTTTCTGGTTCTCTTATAAAACACATATAAGGATGTTGCAAAATATTAAATAACTTTCATTCTAGTTTAATTATTACAAAAATGTTAGCCCCCTATCTGAAAATTTAACCATGTCTAGATATAGGCAAAACTGAATATTATCATAGCCCGAAGATTAAATTTGGTTGGCTGGTTTTTCTAAAAGTGACCAGAATACATGAAAATCTTAAATTATTTGTGGACACGTAAACTCAAATTCCACAACTATAAACTCAAACTAATTTACATCAAAATATAGCTTCTCAGATGTCTTGAGATGTCTTCTTGATAAAGGAAGCACAGTTAATCACACGTGGAATTTGACAGTGTGTGTCTGTGTGTGTCTGTGTGTGTCTGTGTGTGTCTGTGTGTGTGTCTGGGTGTGTCTGTGTGTGGGTCTGTGTGTGTGTCTGTGTGTGTGTCTGTGTGTGTCTGTGTGTCTGTGTGTGTGTCTGTGTGTGTGTCTGTGTGTGTGTCGGTGTGTGTCTGTGTAGTGTCTGTGTGTGTGTCTGTGTGTGTGTCTGTGTGTGTCTGTGTGTGTGTGTCTGTGTGTGTGTCTGTGTGTGTGTCTGTGTGTGTCTGTGTGTGTGTCTGTGTGTGTCTGTGTGTGTCTGGTGTGTGTCTGTGTGTGTCTGTGTGTGTGTGTCTGTGTGTGTCTGTGTGTGTGTCTGTGTGTGTGTCTGTGAGTGTCTGTGTGTGTCTGTGTGTGTCCTGTAGTGTGTGTCTGTGTGTGTCTGTGTTGTGTGTGTCTGTGTGTGTCTGTGTGTGTCTATGTGTGTGTCTGTGTGTGTCTGTGTGTGTGTGCTGTGTCTTAGTGTGTGTCTGTGTGTGTCTGTGTGTGTGTCTGTGTGTGTGTCTGTGTTGTGTCTTAGTGTGTGTCTGTGTGTGTCTGTGTGGTGTCGGTGTGTGTCTGTGTGTGTGTCTGTGTGTGTCTGTGTGTTGTGGTCGTGTGTGTTGTCTGTGTGTGTGCTGTGTGTGTCGGTGTGTGTCTGTGTGTGTGTCTGTGGTAGTCTGTGTGTGGTCTGTGTGTGGTCTGTGTGTGTGTCTGTGTGTGTCTTGTGTGGGTCTGTGTGTGTGTCTGGTGTGTGTCTGTGTGTTGTGTCTGTGTGTGTGTCGGTGGTGTCTGTGTGTGTCTGTAGTGTGTGCTGTGTGTGTCTGTGTGTGTCTGTGTGTGTCTGTGTGTGTCTGTGTGTGTCTGTGTGTGTGTCTGGTGTGTGTCTGTGTGTGTGGTCTGTGTGGGTCTGTGTGTCCTGTGTGTAGTCTGTGTGTGTTGTGTGTGTCTGTATGTGTGTCTGTGTGTGTCTGTGTGGTCTGTGTGTGTGGCTGTGTGTGTCTGTGTGTTGTCGTGTTGGTGTGTGTCTGTGTGTGTGTGTGTGTGTGTCTGTGTGTGTCTGTGTGTTTGTCTGTGTGTGTCTGTGTGTGTGTCTGTGTGTGTGTCTGTGTGTGTCTGTGTGGTGTCTCGTGTGTGTCGTGTGTGTTCTGTGTGTGTTCTGTGTGTGTCTGTGTGTGTCTGTGTGTCTGTGTGTCTGTGTAGTGTCTGTGGTGTGTCTGTGTGTGTGTCTGTGTGGTGTCATGTGTGTGTGTCTGTGTTCTGTGTGTCTGTGATGTGTCTGTGTGTGTCTGTGTGTGTATGTGTGTGTCTGTGGTGTGTCTGTGTGTGTGTCTGTGTGTGTGTCTGTGTGTGTCTGTGTGGTGTCTGTGTGGTGTCTGTGGTGTGTGTCTTTAGTGTTGTGTGTCTGTGTGTGTCCTGTGTGTGTGTCTGGTGTGTCGTGTTGGGTTTAGTGTGTGTCTGTGTGTGTCTGTGTGTGTGTCTTGGTGTCGGTGTGTGTGTCTGTGTGTGTCTGTGTGTGTGTCTGTGGTGTGTCTGGTGTGTGTGTCTGTGTGTGCCTGTGTGTGTCTGTGTGTGTCTGTGTGTGTGTCTGTGTGTGTCTGTGTGTGTGTGTGTGTGTCTGTGTGTGTCTGTGTGTGTCTGTGTGTGTGTGTGTGTGTGTGTGTGTCTGTGTGTGTGTCTGTGTGTGTCTGTGTGTGTGTCTGTGTGTGTCTGTGTGTGTCTGTGTGTGTGTGTGTGTGTGTCTGTGTGTGTGTCTGTGTGTGTCTGTGTGTGTGTCTGTGTGTGTGTCTGTGTGTGTGTGTGTGTGTGTCTGTGTGTGTGTCTGTGTGTGTGTCTGTGTGTGTGTCTGTGTGTGTCTGTGTGTGTCTGTGTGTGTCTGTGTGTGTCTGTGTGTGTCTGTGTGTGTCTGTGTGTGTCTGTGTGTGTGTCTGTGTGTCTGTGTGTGTGTGTGTGTGTGTGTGTGTGTCTGTGTGTGTCTGTGTGTGTGTCTGTGTGTGTGTGTGTGTGTCTGTGTGTGTCTGTGTGTGTGTCTGTGTGTGTCTGTGTGTGTCTGTGTGTGTGTCTGTGTGTGTGTCTGTGTTGTTGTGTGTGCTGTGTGTGTCTGTGTGTGTGTCTGTGTTGTGTGTGTCTGTGGTATGTGTCTGTGTGTGTCTGTGTGTGTCTGTGTGTGTCTAGTGTGTGTCTGTGTGTGTGTCTGTGTGTGTCTGTGTGTGTGCTGTGTGTGTCTGTGTGTGTCTGTGTGTGTGCTGTTGTGTGTCTGTGTGTGTTGTCGTGTGGTCTGTGTGTGTCTGTGTGTGTCTGTGTGGTGTGTCTGTGTGTGTCTGTGTGTGGTCTGTGTGTGGTCTGTGTGTGTGTCTGTGTGTGTGTCTGTGTGTGTGTCTGTGTGTGTCTGTGGTGTGTCTGTGTGTGTGTCTGTGTGTGTGTCTGTGTGTGTGTCTGTGTGGTGTCTGTGGTGTGTCCTGTGTGTGTGTCTGTGTGTGTCTGTGTTGTGTCTGTTGTGTGTCTGTGTGTGTGTCTGTGTGTGTGTCTGTGTGTGTCTGTGTGTGTCTGTGTGTGTGTGTGTGTGTCTGTGTGTGTGTGTGTGTGTCTGTGTGTGTGTGTGTGTGTGTCTGTGTGTGTGTCTGTGTGTGTCTGTGTGTGTGTCTGTGTGTGTGTGTGTGTGTGTGTGTGTGTGTGTGTGTCTGTGTGTGTGTGTGTGTGTCTGTGTGTCTGTGTGTGTCTGTGTGTGTGTGTGTGTGTGTGTGTGTGTCTGTGTGTGTCTGTGTGTGTCTGTGTGTGTGTCTGTGTGTGTCTGTGTGTGTCTGTGTGTGTCTGTGTGTGTCTGTGTGTGTCTGTGTGTGTGTGTGTGTGTGTCTGTGTGTGTCTGTGTGTGTCTGTGTGTGTCTGTGTGTGTCTGTGTGTGTGTCTGTGTGTGTGTGTGTGTGTCTGTGTGTGTGTCTGTGTGTGTGTGTGTGTGTCTGTGTGTGTGTGTGTGTGTCTGTGTGTGTCTGTGTGT